>DWTW01000912.1:0-14172 GCA_018246275.1 Papilio slateri | reverse complement strand
CTGCAACAGATGTGTGCTTTGTTATAACATTTTACTGAATATTTATGTTATGCATTTTATCAATGAAATATGATTTTAATTTTAGTTTTATGTTTTTTTCGCTAAGTGATTCTTTTATATTTGCAGGAATTTCATTAATAAGTGTAGGTAATAGGTATTGAATTGTACGTTTGCCGTAAAAAATTGTGGTTCGCGGAATAAACAGCTAGATATCTTATGTAGAAATATTTAGAGGAGGTTTGTATTGCTTATGTTCACTCCAACTCACTTTTACAACTAGAAATGTATTCAAATGAAAGCAAAATTTCCAGTTATGCAATAAAATTTAAAATGATTTCATAAAATACTCGGAACAGAAATTCAAGTTACGGACGTTTTACGGTAGACTCCATATTAGCAGCACTAATCTGGCGGTAGAAGTATGGTCGTATCGTATCGTAAAAGATACGAATAAGATTTTCCAATAAACATAATTCGCTTGAGTTTTTTTATAGGATAAGGGTGCAAACGAGCAGTGGGTCGCCTAATGTTTAGTGATCACCGACCTGACAACGACCCCCTGAACACCCGCAGTACCAGACAAACTGCAGATGCGTTGCCGGCCTTTAAGTAAGCATTTAACGTACATATGAGTTAATGTCTTTTATGCCATCATTTTGATTGTCAAATCTTAGTTGTAAAATAAACACGGTGAAAGAAGATAGGTCGCTGCCTCTGTCTACCCAATAACTATGATTAGACGTAAAAAGTTATTGCCAAGTTAGGCATAAAACCCAAAATGTTTTGTTCGGTATATTAATCATATTCTATATTCCTCTGTGGCCGTTTGCTACACGGTAGTTGGCTATTTACAACTAAATTAAAAGACAATAACCTGTAGGTTATCTCTGACCAACTTGATAACTCAGTTACATGTGTACACGATTACAATGTACGAGTATTTAGTTAACTATCAACATTACCGTGTTTATTAAGATAAGGAATTACAAATTAAAGTATATGTATTTCCTTTAAAAATTTTACTTTGGACTTGTGCATGTAAACATTTCCAATAGATGAATGTGTTTTTCAAAGTGTTCCCTCTTAAAAGAAAAAAAGAATCTCAATAGACCTCTCATTTCATATCTGAAACGTATGAAAGAAACTCATTAATGGCTAACAACGTCATCTATATTCACATTTTAAAGACTGTTTAATATAAAATAGGACTTACCATATTATTTGTATTTCGAGGGAATTTTGATTCACGTGGACGTTGAAATCTGTTGAGATCCTTCGTCAAAAGCAAGGGCCCCTTGTGACGTCGACATCTCACGGTTCCCCGCGCAGCGACTGCCGCGATGCGCGCGACAGAACACATGCCGTTTAAGCGCAACAGATAACGATACAGGTATTCAGTTACGTATATATATGGCCGCTTATAGCGTGCAGATTTGCGACACACTTTTTAGGAATTTCTTGACGTTGTCCTTCAATCACCCCGATCGATTACGTATCGCATAATCGACAAATTTATTATTTATCTAACTAATGCAAAATAGACTTTATGTTAGGGGCCAAAAATATTGTTTTTTTTAACCGGTTAAAGTACCTAATATCCGTTCGCGTCACAGCAATAGTTTTTTTGAGCAGAAAGCGACGGATCAAAAAAGGATGTTCAACGACGTTCATGGATACGCCCACTATGATGGCGGTAGTCATTGTGAAATATAACATCCAATGATCACCGTATTTCTGTCTATCGTCTTGAAATATGAGGTAGTGGCGCCGTAGTTTATAGTTTAGTATTGTACAGCGACCTCCCTTGTAAAATGACCCTGAAGGGATGATACCTAATATTAGTTAAAACCCTACATCAGTATGTAGCGATTAAAGGGATACTAGTAGAGGAAAAAAAAAGATCGTGCAATCCATAAGCAGTTTAATGAAACAAGAATAAAGAAAAAAACGACGGAACTAATGCTCAAAACATCACCGTCTCCTAACTTTAAATACCAAAACGAAATTAAGATATAACTTTAATGTTGACGTTTGAATCATACCGGGTCGGTCTATTGCTTTATGTGAAAATTAGCGTCCGACCGATGATTTGGTTTTGGTCAAAACAAAGCTACATTAGAAACACACCGAAATGATACACAATGTGTCATTTAAATTAAACATATAAGGACCTTCCTTAAACACAGCCTACATAATAAGCTAAATTAAAAATATAGCTTACAAGCAATTACTAGTATTACAATAAAATTGAAAATTCGGTACTTTCTGTGCGTCGCACAAAGATAGTGAAATATTATATAATCATACCCTTTTGAGTATTACATCATATATTTTTAAACTTCACAGATATATGGTACAGATATAACGAATTAAAATCAAATGCAAACTAAACGACATCGTCTAAGATTTTTGTATTCCATTATAAGGTGCAGTGTTTTATAATAATATTAATGTAGATAATATGAATATCAGTTTTAATAATTGTTGTTCTGAACTGCAAAAATTGTCGACTTTGATTAATTAATTTACAGTTTTGAAAAGTAAAATAATGGGATTGAGTGATTACTATTCTACAACATTAGTTGTATTTTCATTGAGTCTTTGAATTTAAATAAATTTTGATTTTTATTATTCTTTAAGAATATTATTAATTAATTGATCTATTCTTGGAACCAATGAAGGGGTCATTTTAAGTCAACACTTACAATAATTCATATGATGAATAAGAATTCGTATTTAACTAACACTTTGGTTTTGTGAATGTATATAACAATAACCTATAAGTACACATAAAATTTAACTCACATTTTTACTGTGACGATGTTCTACTAACAAAACTATTTGTCGTCTGAGTAATTATAACAAGTGAAAAATAAAAAAATTAAAAACCACTTTGCGTTTACATTATTATAATTTAAAACGAACAAATCGAACATTGAAGGACACTTTTAGGGGGCAAATTTAAACCATTCTGTTTGACTCACATTAAATATGGAAATGTTTAACACGTGGCAATGTTTAACATATGGCGATTTTTAAATATATACTCACACAAAAGGACTGATTTTAACATTGAAATAAAAGTTGTAATTGAAGAACAACTTCTTATGTATATTTTGCAAATAAGTATTTTCTTTTGTACAGGCCTGTAAGGCCGCTGCAGTGTTATAAAAAATGAATTGCCTAAACTAACGGGAACTACAAGATGTAGTAAAATTACTTCTCATAAATATGATGCATTTCTTTATGTAATTACTTCTACTGGCCACAACTCTTTTTACGTAGAATAGTACCTATAATAAGTTTATGTGCACTATCTGACGTACTAAATATTACAGGTGAAGAATCGTGCAACTTTTTATTAGTTTACGATAAGTGACATTCATTATTTTAAAGGCAGTTTAGGAGCAACAGAAATTAAACTTGAAATGGTAATTAGGTCTATTCCGATAGCAATTCTCTCGTGTATCATCAAAGTTACAAAACATTAAAACACATTATTTTTAAATTATAGCAAAAAAAGTTGACTTCACAAATAATATAATTTATCGCCATATAGAAATTTGATTAGATTGGTTCAAATAGTTTACATTTACTAAAGATATATTATGACAGTTTCAGTTCTAGTCCCCTTCGCTACATGTAGTGTGATATATTCTCGTAAGCGAGGAATGTGATCATTGTGGCGGGCACCACCCGCACCAGGTTCGGTTGCAGGCCCTTGTAGAAGCCCCGCCAGCCCTCGTGCCTGTAAGTAATTGCGGCCGCTCTTTACAAAGATTACCAAAAATAATTCGCCAACAAAACAAAACTTTACTTACCGACATTTGACATTTGCACATCACAAAACACATGTTATTTATTTTTTATTTTTATTTTTGGTAGCTACCTCTTTTAATCTAATTAATTATGAAATCGTATAGGTATATTAGCAGAAGTTTATTTAGAACTCAATGTTTACTAGACAAAACATTTAAAAGGTTAGTTTTACGAATACGCAGTTAAAAAATATATCGTATTATAAAATAAAAAAAAAAACATCCCCGTTTTCAATTTGCTATCTTTATTGATTACACAAATTGAATAGGTGATTGGAAACAGTTGTAACCTTATACATTATATAAAAAATATATAATATGTCCGAATGACTAATTAATTAGTGGCCAGCCACTAAACAACGCGTTACACGACAGTGCAAAGAAAAATATATGCGATAATGGCTATCAAATTAATATACTATCGGAAACAATTTCAATATGCAGTGTACCTACCGACACACTAAATAAATCTATGTATATGTATACATACACAGCTATCAATAAAATATTGAGATATTGTCTATGGTATGTCAGTTTTTTTTACTATGAGTTTATTTAAACAAAACATAAATTGTTACAAATATAATAGTTAAAATAATAATACACTATTTATTCTATTTTTTTTATAAGTGTCATGTTTTCTTTAAAAAAACAAACAGGTTTAAATATGAGTTTAAGCGTAATTCACTTACGCTAAAAGAAGTAAGTCGTCTTATGATAGATCAGTGACCTGTCTGTATTGTCCGTCTGACTGCCAATATTATTGAAGAAAACTTTATGGTTTGTTTACATAAACTTCATGAAATATAAAAAAAAAAAAGAGTTAATTACAAATGATACATTTTTTTTTTCAAACACGTAAACGCTGACAAAACATTTGACATGTATTTATGTGAATAATAAATTAAATATTCAATATGTGAATGATATACGACAATTTATTTTCATGTATTTATTTTTTTGGATTTTCTAGGCTATGTCTATGCAAACATTAAGATGGTACCACACTAGACACTACAATGAAATAGGCACTTACTTTTAATGAAAAAAAAACATTGTTTCATAGTTACGCAAAAATTGTAAATGACGGATAGAAGTTGTGTAATGTGTTATTCAATTTAATACAAAATAATAAACGTGATTTTTATTACATGCTACATATTAGATTATGGATGGATACAAATATTTTTTATTTATTGATTATCTTTCAAATTGTTTTTTCCTATCAGATGATCGACAAAACAAGACACAATTATTTCTTGTGTTATCATTAACGACTTAATTTTATCATAAAAAATATTTATTCAAAAATTGAATTAAGGCAAAAAAAAAACGAATATATTTTTCTCTGAACCGAGACAAGTCAAATAAGATTTTATAACGAGGCTAAATATCAATGCGCATTAAGATTTCAACATCGCATTATTTTTGGTGTTGTTACTTTACACGTATCAATGAACGCCGACGTTATCAATATAACCCAATATAATCTCATTCAAATAAATTTCTACTTTTGATTTTAAGTGATAACACTTTATAAATTATATTGGTACGTGTGAATTTATAGTCAATAAATACTTAATTTTTATATTGATTTATTCTAATATTACAACCCACCTCTGAAGATATTAAATAAGTTGAACTAATAACATAAAATGAAAGGTTTTTATAACTGCGTGTCGTTGCGTGAGATGAAGTACATTTAAATATAACACCAAAACAATGGTCAACATATTGGTGGGTTCCACAACTGTGACAAGCGTCCAAGACGGAATAGCTTCAAGCTTGCAAGTATTTAGTGTGACATGTAATAGTTTACTAATATTAAAGTATAATTTCACTAAACGTCAGTTTTCAAAGAGAGAAGCAAGTTGAAACAAGTCCGTCTTATGTAAACAGTCTAACGTCGTCTCACCACACATGTAACGTTATACAATCGAAAGAAATACGTGTCTTTTATTAATGGAGATTGGAAGTCAATATTTATTATAATCTAAGTACTATTATCACAAAAAATTATATAACAACTAAATTGTGCTAAAAAGTGCAACGCGCGAGTTTGGTGTTCAGTGTTGCACGATTTTGACGCAATCACGATCTGATGGGAAATGGTACCGCTACTATTTACACGAGATTACGATTGTGGCGGCATTATATGTTATCGCACGAAGAAACACAACATATGTCGTGAGACAGGCTATAAACATAGACAAATAACATTTATACGCATACAATAAATTTCTTAACCACTTTTACACCAAAACTTTAATTAACAATTTAAAATCTTCTAGTAAGATGCAATTATTGAAAACTGATTCACAAATAATCTGTCAAAATCTCGTATTCTACTTTACACATGTCTATACAAATGTCTCATGGCTTAATAGCATATAATTGTGGTCGAATTACTTTTAGTCATATAATATACAGTTTAAAAAAAAATACGCTCACAAAAATGCATTTACTAAACGATTAAGAAAAAAAAAGAATAAACCTGCTTAAATTACTAATCTTACCTTAACAAAACACCCCGTACACATAAACGACACCAAAAAGAACCCTGTCGGTGAACAGCTGTCAATTGGAAGGTCATAGACAAAGGTTTAAATACATAGACAAGGACCTTATTAAATCTATGATACTATTATGAGAGTAATACTCGATTATATTTCAATCTTACTCCATATTATAAGTTTTTACTAAGTGATTTTTCACAAAGGTTTTGTTTAGAAAAGATATGAGACATATATTTTCTTTTTATGTTAATATTTTGCATTTATTTTCTAAACTGTTAAGTTGTCTATATCTGTTTAACTATTTTTTTTTAAGTTTTAAAGCCTCGTGTTGAAGGTTCATTTGATGATAATAACAATAATAAAAGTCATCGGCGAGTTATCTGAGTAACAATCACCATTGTGATGTTCTCGCTGTGATCATAACATACATCAAAAAAAAATATTCTGTGTATTTGAGGAATTTGAAAACGAATTAATTATTTCTAAAATGGCGCTTGGGGTAAAATAACTGATCTAATATTCATTTCTTATCTAATTTTACCACAAAATCGAATTTGTTTTTCATTTTTTTGCTTCAGAATTCGTGATATATTTAAGTCTATATTTAATAAAACGTTGCGTGTACATCTCCACTTCTATAACGCTAGGCTATGTCTACACATAGCGCGATTTAAAATATTGAAGTAAGTCGTCTAAAATCAATATCGTCCTGGACAATACTCTATCTTTAAGTTACTAGAATGTTTTGGCTGATGACATTTCAAACTATTGAATTTTTGAAACATCTCGGCCAACAACAGTGCCGGGACATTAAAAAAGTGTCGAATTGTCCGTAAGGGCATCCATGTATATTAAAGTCTTTGGTCACAGAATAGCAATTGTAACAATTAGAAATATATAAAATGTTAATTATTAATTGATTTAACTAGTCGTGCACGTTTCCCATCAGATAGGCGGTGATCGGTCGATGTATTCAATCGTTATTTGTGAATTTCTCCCATATGAGCATAACTAGGCATATATTCGGCGTTACATGTAGGAGATACGGCGTGAGACCCTTGTAGAAGCCTCTGATGCGTTCGTACCTCCAGGTGTCGGTGACGCAGTGCCAGGCGCCGCGGTAGCTGCGGTGCTGGTCCTGCAGCCGCGCGCGCACCACCTGGTACGGGTACGTCGCGCCCGCCGCGATCAACTTCGACACCGCCGCGAACGACAGATACTCCAGCGATGTCTGCATCAAACACATTATTATCTACTGACTGCTTACCTCACCTAACACAAACTGACTAACCTAACCTAACCTCACCAAAAACAGAGATAAGATGAGAAGATAAGAAGGGAGGGCAGACTTTTGATATACCTTGTCTCGCTCAAACTAGACAATTTTAGATAATTGGGGTAACAGTTTTTTGTTGTTACACCTCGATCGCACTAACTCACATAATACTTTCTGAGCGAATTTTGTCTTCCTGGACCCAGCTCTAAGAAAAGGACGAGAAAGACACCAATTTCTTTGGAATTTTTGGAAAAAGTCGGTGTCAAGAAAATACAAATATATGAGGATGCCTAAAGAAAACTATTTTACAAATGAACTTTAATATGAAAATACCTATCTAACGACCTTAATAGACTAAAATATACATCTCACGTTACACTACTTACAGACGTACCTAGACTGACACCGACTCGAAAATAAAAATTAAGGATTTATTTTTACGTTTAATTGTGTAAAATTATTCTTATTTCTAATTGCGTCAAATCATTCTTATATTTTATTGCCTAGAAGTATTCTTATTTCAATAGTCATACTCCAGATTTTATAAAGCCAACACTATAAAAAATAAAAACCAGATACCTGATACCCCTGATACCAGATAAATACTAGAATAATTAATAAATCGTAAATGACATCAAAATACCAGATACCAGGCTAGACCCAATCTTTAGACGAATACAAATACAAAGACAAAAGTGGTTTGTGTCAGACATATAAATAATGAGATCAACATACCAATTTAATGTCAATGGGTAGATTCCTGTACTCGTTGTATCTGTTCTTCATTTCCTCGTATGTCATGAACTGCAGCGCGCCGTGCGACACGCCGAACATGCCTGGCACGAAGCCCTGGAATTAAAAAAAACACATTTCTAATAGTTTAACTTCATTTCTTCTTTGATAATCGTATTATTAAAGAAGAGATCGTATTATTAGAGAATTCGATATTATTAAAAATATATTATTTTTCTTTTTATGCTAAAATATAAGCAAATTGCGTAAACAATTTACTAAAATTATTTTTAAACATTCCTTAACTAAGCTTGACTTGGCTTCTGCTAGATGATTCGCGGCGGTTTGATTACCGGATTGACGGATCCCTCCTAAACCTTTAGGCTATTGGCGCTTCTAATACGAAACTTTTAAGGTTACGTAGTATAGGTTAGGTATTAAAAGCTTCAATATTAGTTTATTCTAACAAAGAGCCTTTAAAACATTCAACATTTTGCTTATGTGATGTTTTTATTAATTAATATGAATATTGTTTGCACCCACAGACACCCACAGACCTTGAGATCATGACTTTCTGTTAAATATGACAATTTAAATAGGTTTGTTTAGTCTTTAAATAAATTCAAGGACTCAGAGGAGCGCTGCAACACTCTATTGTATCACTATTATAGATTATATTGAATCTCTAATTTTTTTTAACGTTACCAATTAAATCTAAAAACACGGTCAAATCAACGTTAGACAGATAAGATAAAATAATCAAAGCTAATGGAATATCGTTTTTAAATTAATGTTTGAAAATTTTTAACCAATACCTATTAGATATGATTATTACCTTATGACTTAATAAAAGATAGAAAGATGGCGAAAGCTTAATCATTTATATAGCTCGGGGACAAAACGATTACAATATTGAGAAGTACGGTAAACCTGGCTAACATAAAAAATTTACACGCTTGGCTTCCTTGAGCCTAAGAATATTGGTTGCACAGTTTGAATTCATTGTATAACTCAATTGAATTCTTGTTAAGCGTAAAAGTAATTTATATAAAGAATTTTAATTAAATGTAAACAAGACGACGAGCATTATTTATAATTCTTTGACACGGGTTATTTGTATAATATATTACAGCTCTCAAAGAATTCATATTCTATATTATGAACTCTGAGTTATTGTGAATTCTGTACTAATATAATTAAATATTCGTTGCCACATTTCTGGGCTATAATGTTTATAAAATGTATCTTTGTTATCTAATATTTTCTATGGCATACATTGTATAAGAACACATCTTACATAGACTCAAATAAACAATTCGTCATTGTTGCCTCTCCTGATTCACTTCGTTAAAAAGTATCCGTATCCGTTGAAACCTACATTATGGCTATTCTGTACAAAAATTTGCAAGTAAATTACAACTAAGATACCAAGTGATCGATAAAATTTATTTGGCTCGAAAATATAATGGACCAACTAAAAATTAAACATTACACTAACCTAATGTCAAATGAGAGCGCGCGTAACGCAGTGTACGTTCTGTCAATTCATATTTTACTTTTGTTTACACCGAACCGACGCCACGCCACTACGCAGAGCGTAGACGCTTACCGAAAACTTACAGTGTTTTATGTTCACCCTGGGGCTTACAGTGAGCCTGCTCACAGTCAGCGGCTGATAATATATTTGGGTGAACATTGTCTAGGGCCAGGCAACCATCCACCATGACTAACAACTTGAAAGTATTGGTATTTCTAACGTAAAAAGTATTCGATATTATATTGAAGCATTAAAGACAGCTCAAGGGCACTTTGCGTGTTTTTATTCAATCACTCATTTTTATCAATGTTATATTCACGAATCCCGAATCTGGTTGTAATCACAGCTTTAGATAAAAATTGTGCAATATTATTTAATGTAAATGTGCCCATCCTAAAAACATAAGGTTATGGAATTCAAGAGAAAAGTGGATGGGCAATGATTATATTATATTCATTACAACAAAGGTCGAAAGTTAATCAAAGGTGTCCAATTATAGGGACAGCTTACAATAAATAGCACTAGGATGTGGCGGTTAATGCGAATGAAACATAGTATATAGGACGAAAAAGGCAACATAAGTACTTTGACCTTCACAACAATTATGTATAATAAATATATGAGATGTGGATCTAACAAAATATAGGTCAGGGCGGAGTAAAATTTACTTTTAGCTTAATTTTGCTTACTGCATCAAAGACTTTGATAGACTTAGACTGATGATAAAGTCTTTGATTCTAACTAATATATACATATAAATGCAGATGTAAGTTTGTTTGATCCAGTATTATTATAAAATCTATGTTTTATGAAATATACATTATTTTATTTAAGTTTTAATCTTATAGACCAAGCAATTCTTGTATATAGTACATATATTTCAGCTATTTTTAAAACGGCTCTAACGATTTTGGATGAGGTTATCCATATAGATGTTTCTCCCGAAAAAATTAAACAAATTTTAAAGCGCCATCTATTGTTGCATTGTTGTCAATGGATGAGTGGACTGGTAACTTGAAACGCTATGAAATATTGCTAGATGTCATTATGTGAATACTAAATATATTCCGAAAAATGTGATCTTACAATGATAGAGACACCAACGAGGGGTGAAGCTTGGTCCACAGCTAGTGTTACATTGTCATGATAGTTATTTTGTTTGTAAGTGATACATAACATTTGTTAGCTTTCAAAAACATTCCCACATTTGACTTATGTTAAGTGAACATAAAACTGACAAGAACAGCACTAAAATAAAACAATGTTTCAATTGCACAAAACAAATTTATCTTGTATTGTTGATTCAATTGTACAAAATTTAATCAACAATACAAGTTACATTTTTGATGGTATTGCATAAGTCAAAGCCATATCACCTAAAGCCATAAATGTGACATGGATAACCCATGTCACATTTATGGCTTTAATGTTTATGGGATTTATAAATCACCATACACGAGGCACCAGATTGGTGAACAAGCATTTGTGATGATTGCGAAACACACAAAATGCTATTCTTGGCTGAGAATTGAGCCAGCGGCAGTAACAGCTGGTACTCTAAGCACTAGGCTACTGGGTAAGACAAGGCAAAACATGTTAAATACTTTTGACACATATTGAAAGATCCAATAAAAACAGACGCCTTGTTTACATTGCTCATAAGCAAAGTGTGTTTACAACATATCTTTATTTGTTTATGTTTCCATCCGACCTAAATTAACAGCCTCCCATAGGTACTTATCAAATGAGAAAAAAAGACATGCATGAAGGACATTCTTAAAACTTTGATCTAGCAAATTATGTTAAAATTTTATATTTATTAACTAATTTATAAAAAAAAAACAAATTTTGTATTTGACATCAGTTGGTAACCTGAGTAACTTTATATATTCCTTAGGTTGTCCTAAATGTTCTGCACTGTACTACTGCAGCCTTGGAACACATTGGACTGATTTGATTCAACTAGGGAAACTACTACCTCATAGGAAACTGAAATATAGTAGAAGTTTATCTTCCATTACACTCAGGGAGTGGGGTGACCTAAGCCCAAACCCATCTTATCTACATAAAGGCTGGTAATGCATCTACAAATCTTCTGCAGTTATATTTTTATGGCCAAATGATGACCAATACGGTCATCATTTGGCTTGGCATGGCTTGCTGGTTTGCAGTCATTCTCATAACAAAACATAACTACAATCTATAACTGATCTTTTTAAAATCATGTAAAATACAATAAATATGATCTACATATTTTTTTTATTAAATGCATAGAAGTTAAAAGTCAACTCACTCTGTATAGCCCTCTGATGCCTTCAGTTCTGTATATTTTGGTAAGGCCATCAACCATGCCCTTATATCTCTTGTTCTCTGCCAGATGTTCATCGCTGTACTGCAGGCAGAGGCGTGTTTTCACCACCCAGATGGGGTTGGTCATGATGAGGGAAAGTACACCGGCTTCCGCTGCTGCAAGCATATGCAACCCTGGTCCGAGTGGCGTGCGTGCATTGCCACCTTGTATCCATGTTTTTATTGCGTTGTAACTGAAGTCAATTTTGAATATAAACAATATATAAATAATGTATATAAAAATAAAATATACAAAAAAAACTGATTTTTTGCTTTTCCTCACAAAGATTGAAACTTAAAACTGGTTGAACTGTTTTAACTATAATTAATAAGCAAACTTATACCTATTTGTGAAATGTAAATAGTGCATTATCAAATTTAATACATTCATTTTTAGATTTCTACATAGTGATTATATCATAAAAACATTATAAACACTCATGCAGTGTGGAGACAGTACTTACAATAGGAAATAAAAACCCCAAGCAGATCCTGAGCCCCAGACATTGGGAGTAACACCTCGGTACAATCCCCGTACACCTTCTTTCTTAACTATTGTAACAAAAGCACTGCCCAGGCCATCATATCTTGGTACTGTAGCAGTCCTGCCATCATTCACTGTAAATATGTTTTTATAACTCAATCAGTTTTATACTACAGAAGTTGGAATAAATATCTTTTTTTATAGTAGAAGACAAACAAGCTATCAAATCATCTGATATTTATGAAGATTATGTGACCACCACACCCCAAAGACATCCAAAATAATCAAAGGAGTTTTAATGTTTATTTTAGGATAAATCTACTTCTGAAAATTAGCCTCTCTGTGTAAGTTTATGTTGATAGTCATTGCGCTTAGGTGAGTATGTAGTTGTCATAATTAATAATTTTACATGTTAAAGTACAAAACAATGTGAAGGTATTTACATTCAACACTCTTATTATAATTTAACATCTATTATGAATATTTTTCAAATTACAAGTAAATTTCGTCACTAAAATGAGTATCTTTATAAAATAATAGATTCTTAATATATCGCATATACCTGATATTTATTCAAATATGTGGATACTTTAGGCGTTATAAGACATAGGCGAAAAATATAGACCCTTGCATAATTTATAAAAAGTTTATTTTGATCATGTGCTTTACTATATTTGATCATACAATGTACTTCAAGAAAAATATTCATAATACATATTAAAATTAATTTTATTTATACAGTTAATGAATATTTTTAAAAGATTATAATGCTGTTTGCAATCAATTATATTATGTTAAGAGTTTTGTTTATTATTGCATCAGGAACTCGTGATAATCTACGGCTTCACTTTCACTTAAAGCAAATCAAGTTCACGGTCAGAAGATAACCAAATATATTATTAAAAAAAAAACATGATTTAAGATGATTCTACAATGTATTATTAATTTGATGAAATAGAATAACTGTCAATTTCAACAGACAGAAAATTTCAAGCTCCCAAAAATACAAATACGCACCTGCAAATCTAATTTTGATAAGGTCCAAAGGGTGCAGAATTAAAGTAGAGGTGACGCCACCCGATATTCCAGCTACCAGGTGTTCATATTTGATATGACTGAAGAGGGCGAGTTTAGAAGACGACGGATTAGAATTCTTCATTGTAGTCATGTTGATTAAAATAAATCACAGTTGAAACATTTTGTAAGGACCTTAAGGACACCTATACTCGCCGTGCTATATCACTTAGACAACTGATAAATTTGACTAAAAAACAATCACCACTAAACATCATTGCTTTCGTAATATACCAACAAAGTATAAAATGTACGAACAGGATAATTTCCACATGATTTCTTTCATGTAATTCGTCGTACTCTCGCGTTTCGTTTTACGTTATTGCCAAAGATAGTTAATAAGAACGATAATTTGTTGAAACCTTTGAATTGTAAGTATAGTAAGC
>DWTW01000911.1:0-14172 GCA_018246275.1 Papilio slateri | reverse complement strand
TTGGTTTCAATATGGGAAACATAATTTGATCGGGGATCTGGTTGCGAGAGGAGGCCGAATGATCTTTGGATCCTTGGAGGCCTACGTCTTGCATCTTGCGTGGACATATTTCAATTGATGATGATAAAAATAACAAAGGCATGACTTCTTGTTATCAACAAAACATAGATGAATTTGACTTGAAAAGTATGTTCGTGTTGGTATATTGTTCCATTCGCAGTAGTCATTGACGCTTACAGTTGAGGCATCGTTTTATACCCTGTTTAGATAACATCTCGCAGTACTGGGAAGACATCACGTCTTTTCTTATAAGACTTTCTTGTGTATAGACCACATACAAAAACGGTCTGATGTCATTGTAAACAGAGCTGATGTTCGTAATCCGAGGTTATCGTATATACCGGGGACAAAGTTGAGAAAATAATCATTCTCTTTTCTTTGCTTTCATGTAGAAGAGAAAGCAAGATCCTTTCTCCTCTATCTTCTCTATATCTATGCTCTCAAAACGGTACACTTTCATAATTTCAGTGGATAACTGATCAAACACCTAACTTTAAGTCGTGTATTAACAAACGAATCAATTAATAACATCATGAGTGAGCCGTGTAGTCGTGTGATCGTGATGTGATCGAATTGAATTAAAGTGTTATTATGTATGAATATATAGTTTTTCAACTACAAAACTTTAAAAATCGCATTCTATATTTTGCAAATCAAATTCGGACTTTTGTACAACAAATTCAGGATTTTACCAATCAAATTCGGACTGTTTCATGTCAATGTTATATATAAATGACCCATTTTGATTTTTAAAAGTCCGAATTTGATTTGCATAATTCTGAATTTGATATGCAAGAGTCTGAATTCGAAGTTAAAAAAACATATAGATCTAAATTCAAGTGACTGTAAATAGACAAATTTATAAAAAGTATTTGAAATTGTTAATATTTTTTATTTAATAAAAATAAATTTCGCCGTCCATATTTGTTTAATGGTTAATTCGAATGAATGAATTGAAGATGTAAACATAATACTGATGCGAGAACGATGTTATGAAATGCAGATATGTATTCTTATAACAATACCGTTCACTTGCATTTAGGAGTAAGCTTGTGATCTCTAACTAAATGGTCCTTGTCTTATTCAAATTAACAATATTCAAGTTGATCAATTTTTCATCAAACCTTGAAATGTAACACGGACAGCAAGTTCAAGTAATATTCCGTTTAATTGTTATGCAAGGGCATCTTCAAGAGAAAAGTTAATAGGCTAATGATAAAGTGTGTACCATTTTTGACCAGGTTTTAGATGAGATTTAGTTCAAGTAGTAGTTTATTCAATATAAAAAATATATCACATACTCTTTTTGTTAAATAAGTTCACACGAAAATTTTAATGTTGAATATTGTATTGAACCCTTATTGTATTACAAATGGAATACTTACCCATATCACTTACGGTTAGAACAACGCAAGCTATTATCGTAGTGTATATCCGTATAAATATATTAATCACCACTTAATTAGGCAAGTTAGACCTGATAATAAAATTAGCTTTACAACATTAAGTGCCACTAACAAAGTATTGAAATCGATGTTACACATTTTAATGTTCAAATTGACACTGTCTACTAATGTGCAGAGCTGGTTAAGACAATAGAGGAATTATTTTTGACTGGAAAGGTACGCCCTTGTTCATTTGGTGGCAACATATTGCAATGGACCTTGTTTTAATAATTCAACAGTTACTATGCCTATAGTTTTTCACAATTGTAAAATGTGCTTTCAGAAAAGTTTAATACTATTATTTAGATAGAAATCCTTAGGTTAAATAGAGATTTAGAGAAATTGTGTAGGGACAACCACAAATATTACAAGTTAGCACTCTTTGCGGCTATACTTCACAATGCCAACGTATTGTTCTACCAACCTGTAAATCATCCAACGCCAACTGCAGAATGCTTCTGCCCAGCAAATGCTTGTGAGGCGGTGATATGAGGGAGTGCACGCGCTCGAGCAGGCCGGGCAGCGCACCCGAGTCGTGCGACACGCACCACTCCGCGAAGTCCTCCAGCGTCGCGCGCTCCAGCTCCTGCTGCAGCCGCACGTACTCCCGCATCTGCCGGTTGGCTGACGCCACGCGGCTCAGCAAGTCCGCCATCTCGTGCAGCCGCAGCTCCAGCCTGGCCCCCCGACCCCCAGCCTTTGCCAGAAACAAAGCCACGGAACCCATCTTTTCTATCCTAAGCTCGAGCCTCTCAATTGTCCTTGTCACCTGCGCCAATCTAGCCAATACCTCCCTCTCCCGCCGCCTGATCAGCGGCAGATCAACACCACCGGACACATTGAACGGCCTCCCTATGACGTCCCAGGAGTTCAGCACTTCCTCGCCGATCTCCTTGCCGAGGCGGATTACGTCAAGCGCGTCGTCGATGACAGCGTGCGCGGCAGCGGTAAACGCGAGCAGCGCTAGAGCGCAGTGCACGCGGCGGACGGACATGACGGACCGGCACGCACTGGCGCGCGGCTCGCCGCCCCGCCGGGTGGCCACTGTCGCGACAGCCACTTTACCCACGCACAACTTAAATCGTGAAATTTACTAACGCAACATAAACCTGAACTGGTGGTTTAATCTTAAAAAAAAGCAGGAACAAAAATTTTTATTCTGTAAATTTCAATAGGTATAAAGTGTTTTATCACGTTTCACTTTCACGACTGTACTGACGTTAGTTCTGTTTGCATGCTTTAGCACAGATCGATATTCCGTTACAAAACCTTCCTCCCCGCCACAAAGAGACCGGTTTAGCTGCTTTGCGTGCGCACGATTACTGTTCAATGTTCGCGAATAAACGCCTATGTTATATTATAATAAATTGTTTGAGTTCTTATAGAGTACTAGTTATTTAAGCATATGTACATTCAATAAATGTTAAAATTATTTCTTAACTCTTGCAGAAATAAGTTTATAATATTAAAAAATATTTATGTATTAGCTATAATGAAAAAAAAATTAAGTAATGTAAGAACCATATAAAATCATTAGATTAGATTTGATAGACTTAAATATCATCAGCATCATTTTAATCAGCGTTCATGTTAATTCAACTTTTATGTTATAAATTAAAAATTAGTCAATAAAAGATAAAGGTAACTGAAATCGTAACTTAAAGTGCGGGTAGCATATTGCAACTAGCAACACAGGCTCGCACTTCCTTACTTCTCCCCCTTTTAGGACCTATACTAAGCTTTTGTGACTTTCCCTTTTGATGCGTCTTTTATTTTGGTAATATAGTTTTTTTTTTATTCACTGCCGTCTGCATGGCGGAAGTTAGGTTTGTGCGAATTACTTTCCTTTATCGACCTGAATATAAATAATTACAATATGCTAGTGTTTGTTGGTTTAATATGCATAAACATTTCATAAGTACTTTATAGTATATCATAAATTTATACAGGTACTTGTCGCTTAAACTATGTACTGTAGAATTAAAATAGATTTACCTTAAGCATATTTAATCTTTATCTATCCCCAGGATGTCTTTTTTATTTTATAACACCACTTTTATATCCGTGGTAAATGAAACCTTTCAAAATCAGTTCTTCTATAAAATCGTAATTCTTTGGATAGTATCTATACGATCGCAATAAAGCTATTTTATGTCAGATAAAATGTAGCTTGAGCTCGTCTTGACTGAAGACTGAATTAGTGATATAAGAAGAAATGCTGTTTTTAAAATTTAAGCCTAATTTGAGCTTAGTTTACGATATTTTAATTAAAAGTAATATCACAAAATATTGCCATTGTTATAACAACTTTTACGCTCCCATCCAATTTTCATTTATCCGTTAGAACTAAACACAGAAGTATACCAGTAAATGTACTATGTACGAGTTTTCAAAGACAGTTAGCAAATGTTAACTTGAACTCTTAAGAGTTAAATTAACAAACATTAACTTGTGATCTATAATTTACGATAATATATAGTCAAAAGGCGGATTCGCAACCACAATTTGGGTTTCTCATAAATTATCGACCACGTATGTTTCGCAAAAAAAAAAAAGAAAAAACCAATTCTATGAGGTTAAAAACCATTCGAACATTTATTTAGGATTCTTACAAAAAATATTTTATCAGTATGTAGACTTAGCATGTAAAAACATTTGTATCCCATTTGTTTTTGTGCATAATGACGGTCGTGTTGCCCCTGTCCTTTCTTATCGCCTAGGAATTCAATATGCGGATATAGTTTTTTTGTCACAATGTTGTGACGTCCCGTCGGCAGCAGGTATATTATAGACAATTAAAACAATGAAGCCCTTTTTTCATGTTCAGTTCTACGAAGTTCTAAATAAGTTGGTTGGCACATGCAAGTTACGTAGGCGATAACGTTATGTGTGACTATGCTATATTAATTTAAATTGACATGTTAATATCTTTTGTTGACTTGATGACACGAAGAACTTTCTGCACAGAAGTGGCTTAGAAATTTAAGTCAGGGATATCGCAAGTAGGTAGGCGTCGTATCGCTTGCAGAGGTTGTCGTCAATTAAGGATTTACTGGACTGACAAAGTAAATAACTTCATTGCATATTAATAATTGCATATTAAAGTGTATAAAGAGTATTACATTTGAATGATCTGTACTAAAATCTTAAAGTGAAATGATATGTTTATAAACTGAATTCTGTAACTGTACAACCTAGATTTATAGTTCTTTCACTGATAGAAAGCTCATTTTCTGTTATAATATTGAACTTACAATATTGGAATTAAACCCGCCGACGCCGTCAGTTACTTACAAATGTATTCCTTCTAATAAAGAAAATTTAATAAGCGGGTAATCCAGCTTTTTTGTTAAAGAGAGACTTTTGATATTCATACCGAGAAAAACATTATTACCATCATCTTGTATTTAGTTAATTTAACCGTGTAACTAATATGCCTTGTTAGTACAAAAGTATTTGAACAAAATGTGTTTTCCTTTGCGCAGAGCCTTTTCTATGAGATCCTGGCGGGCGTATGGGTGCGCAACGGGCTGCAGATCAAGGGGCAGGCGATGACGTACATCCAGGCCAACTTCTGCAACTCCATGGTCGACATGGATATCTACTGGTTGCAGATCTGTGCCGCGCACCTGCCTTCAGACCAGTTTCTGGACATGTGTATTGACATGTAAGTAGTTTCGCGTTCATAGACGCGTTCACCTTCAGATATCTATCACGTACTGCGAGTCCAATGCGGACTTTGCCGTGGACATTTAAACATCTAGAATCTAGATACATAAAAGGAATGTACTGTCGGCGCCTGCACGTCCACACCGAAGATTCGATATTCGTTCTGCGATGGTACGGTTAGTCGATTTCATTCTCCATTTTGTCATACGTGATTCATCTTACGCATACACGTCTTATCGTCGTAACTACAACATTGTTACCTAATTTCAAAGAATTTAAACTAATCCAAGCTCAATGTCATCTAAATACAACAATACGATGCTAGCAACTTTGTTTTAAGTTTATGTTCAAGACGAGACAGTGACTGACTAATTGACCACTAAAAATTCTTTATATATAATATGCAAACTCAATTTTACATGCAACAATATTTCAATGTGAAATATTTTAAAGATATTGCGTTGCGTGGATAATCGGAAGCGTTATTAATTGTTAAAAAGCGGACGAAGCCGGAGCCAACAGTTTTGCAGTAGCTATTGCTAAAATCTGTGTTGTATTTAATATGCAATTCTTTTATTATGTAATAAGCGTGTGTAAATGATGTCATCAAGTCGGAAAACTTGTCACAGACTCAGACCGTCGGTGTCTTATATCGTATACGTTATCGCATGATATTTTAGCAAACAAAAAAGTGCCCGTATTCGCAGGTTCGGTGTGCGCGAGTGGCTGAGCATGACGCCGTTGGCGCCGGCGCAGGCGGCGGAGCAGGACGCCATGCTGGAGGGCCTGCTCACCTTCCTCGCCATACTTGTCTCCTCGAGAACTAATCTAGGTAACAAATAATATAGTGAAAATTAATCTTAACGCTAAATAGGTCGGCTTGATGGTAAGAAACGACCACAACTGTCGATAGTTCATTGCTGTATTAAAACCGTAACAAAGATTGTTCGGGTTTAACAATTTTTTTTTTCTAAATTGACAAGCAAGTAAGTGAGTCCACTTAAGCTGTAATTAATACGCTTTCCCGTGACAAAATGCAGTGCTGAGATCGCACACCCTTGCCCCAACGTCTATATATCTTTGCAGTTTAAATACAACTTTAAAATCGGAAAATATAATGTTTGCATACTGGTATTCGGTGTTATGAGCAGACCTCATGTTGTGGTATACATATTTTCGTCCACGCTGTGCAGGTAACGACGAGCTGACGCAGTCCCGGCTGGAGGTGAGCACGCTGCTGGCGGCGGGCGACAAGACGCACTCGCAGCTGCTGGAGCTGATGCCCGAGCGCTCCGGCAACGCGCACACCAGGAACTTCGAGAGCGTGCTCAAGGAGGTCGGGGATTCAGACATTTCTCTCTAAATTACGAGCGATGTACCAACGTAAGCAAACGGGTCACCTAATGCGCTACCGTTAGCTATGGTTGTGCTGCAAGACTTTTGGTCAAAAATATGGAATAGTCATAAAAATATGAAAATGAGAGGAATAACGGATGGGAAGGAAATGGGGCTTTAAAACTAATATAAATGTGTGTCTTAAGATTACTTAAGAACGTATCCTCTTTGTACAGTTGTCGACGTATCGTCCCCCGCCGAAGGGGTCTGAGAACCTGGAGCAGGGTCTGTTCGTGCCGAAGCCGGTGGTGTGGGAGCAGCACTACGACCCGCTGCACGTGCTGCGCCGCGCCGTGCACCGCAGGGACTTCCACTCATCCATGGACAGATTTACAACATAGTAAGTTACACGGTGTTTAGTAACCGTGAGTTTACACAGCTAAAAAACATCACATAAAACTTGTTGTTATCTCTCTCCTTCTCTATAAAAAAACAGAGATGAAAACATGCATCAGGTGAATGTTTTCGGTAGTGTAAACTCACGGTAATATACTTAAAATAATTGTTAATAAACTTATTATAATTTGGAACAATATATATGATTGATATAAATTTGGACCATGATATACCTTCAAACTGTGGCCACACAAGTTGTACTGCAGTAGCAAAGATAGTACCACATAGTACGCATGCCGTACATCCTCTGTTTTCTCGTCTCTTTTTGCCCGACTGATAGGATAGTAATGTTCTTCGCGGGCAATGTATGTACCTAAACAGAGCCTGACCGATTTTGATCGAGTTACGTGTCATTCGATTTATATTCTTCCCCGGAGTGTCATAGGGTCAGTATAGTCAGTCGGGTTTGTTGGTTTTTTAAATGAACTATTGATTGTTCTTTGTCGTCGTTCCACAGGAACATCGGAATCATTGATATTAAGTTTATTTAGTTTTAATGCGCAATTGAGTCTAGTCTTTTATGCATTCAGTTAAACTTTTCATTTGCAGTGTTCGTGAAAAACAAAAGGCGGAGAGCCTGGGCAGCGCGGGCGCGGCGGGAAGTCCGAGTAGCGCCGGCAGTGCGGTGGGTACGGCGAGCGGCTCGGGCACGCTGTGGCCGCCGCTGCGTCCCGCGCAAGCGCCGCCCGCCGCCGCCGGCGATCCGCGTCTCATCTGTCTATCAGGTATGTATATATTATTTATTGTATGTTTTGTCTGGCGAGTGCGGTACCCTAATATCCTTGCAATTTCTTTTTCCCTTTTCACTTATTCAACCTCTTTGACTTTGACAAAAGACTGACAAGTGACTTGACAGCCTCAAATGGCAACTTTTTCCATAGTGCGGAAATAGTCAATTGTTGTGAGTATGTATAGTATTGTTATATATGCTATTGTTGTGCAGGCGTACTGCACGGCGCAGTGCTGGCGGTGCTGCACCGCGGCGTGCGGCGGCGGGACGGCGCGGGCTCGGGAGCGGGGGGCGCGGCGCCACCCGACCACGTCCTGGCGCTCGCAGTGTACCTGCTGGCCGTCGCCGCGGATCTAGCTACGCCGCAGCGCGCGCACGACGTAAGTGATGTGCTTGTTAGAAATTGGATAAAAAAATACTAGAACTAAGACTGGATGAAATTAAAGTTCTTGACGGTCAGCTTTAGATAGAAAGATCAAAAAAAAACTATGTGCAATGACAGGAAAAGAATAATTTTAAAATTATTATTACATTAAAAGTATGCTTTGATACTGCACTCAAACACTTACTAAAGCACACTCCGGCTTTTGAATAATGTCTTTTTTTACATCAAACGAATGGAAAACAATGGATTCCTTTGTGATCATAAGATGCGTCAAACTTGACTTGATGCGTGGAACACAATACTGAGATATTAAGGAATTACCGACTGAAAACCTTTTCTATGTATTTTATATGTAGGTGGGTGTATGTGTGAGTGTGTGTGTGTATGGCATATTTTAATAAAGACATGCTTGTGCAGCGCTCGGTGTGCGTGGCGCGGTGCGAGGGCGGGTCGCGGGCGCGCTGCGTGCGCGGCGTGCCGCTACTGCGCGCGTTTGCGGGCGGCGCGCTGTGCGACAACGCGCGCACCGTGGTGGCCACCGTGCCGCCGCTGCACCGCCCGCAAGCCCGACCCCACCTGTACCCCCGGCACGCGTCCAGCTACCACTCCGACAGTGAGCAGTATACAATCATATACCACCCATCATATGACTGACGCATAATCATATACCACCCATCATGTGACTGACGCTTTCCACATCCAACTCAGATGAACCGCGATATTGACTATATGGAGCTGAACTAGACTAGGAACTATGCAGAAAATAAGCGAACTTTGGTTGGTATATTATCGCGTCCCTCTCCATTTGCGTCGTTATCACTATTACCTTTTCTTTAATAATCACAGGAAGAGTCTTGTCTTAAATTGGTTGACCAAGCTATAGAATCTTTATGTATTTATTACGGTAAAAGTCATTGGTAATCCTTATATATTAGTACTTAGTTGCCTCACGCGGAGAGAGTCGAGGTTCTTCACTAATTATGAACTCATTCGTTACTACCAGGTGACACAGAATGGGAGCCCTCAGAATCTGAAGCGGGGCGGCTGCCTCCGCCCAACAAGTCCGTGTCGCTGCCGGCCACTAGCACTGCTTTAGCCGTGCCCACGGCGATGCAGGTAGATATGACCACTATATTAATAACTAAATCTCGATGCTCGGCGTTGCCCGGTTTAATTTTAATGTTGCATGATATTAAACTATAATTTAGATCACTTCCTGCTTATGTAGCTTTCCAATGGTGGTAAAAATTATTAATCTTTATAGATGGCGCGGCTGGTGCATAGGAACTCAGTACCGGATGACCAGTCAGACGCCGGCGGAGATTCGACAGAAGTACGAGCATTAGAGGTGTGTTTTTTTGGGCACCATTAATTTATAGAAGTCTAATTTTATTTTTTTGATTCTATTAATTGTTGTTATTTTATAATAGAGTATAGTCAAATATATTGTTATGTAGCTGACGATCCATGTATACATTATATGGTGTGTGTATTCCAGAGTGGAAGCGGGGAAAGCCAAGCCCTAGTGCTGCAGACCCTGACAGACTCCGACATGGATTCCGACAACCAGATGACCCTGGCGATACCGACGCAAAGTGACCTGGACACACCTCCTGTGCCCATTGAATACGGTATGTTAATTATCGTCAATTCATTCAGAGTAGCAACGCCTTAATTGAAGACAATCGTAAAGCCTAGGCTTATATGGTTGATTCAAGAGCAGTAAACGAAAACCACGTACCTGCAAGTTAGAAGGCTATAGATATAATTTGTGATTCATGGTCACCTGGTATGTATTTGGTTGCAAATTAATTTTAGTACTATTTTACACACGACGTCTCAGTCTCGAAATTTAGGGGCCTCGGATCTAGTCTTGTACGTTTTCTGACATTAAGTTTTTACTTGTCTAAAAGATTATAAGTAGTTACATCGAATGTCACTGAAAAAAATATATTGAGACATGTAGATGTGGCAAAAGGCAATTTGTAGAGTTGTAACCGCATATAATGGAGTGGAATCATCAATAATGGTGTCCTCATCTCCCTGCCCTTTTCGCACTTATGTGGGGTCGGTACAGTATGCCGTAATGCCGTAGTGCATACTGTATAGGTTTGGCTAAAGTTTTTACGGCTGGCTTGACGCCAACCTCCTCGTGAATTAGTAATGGTGTCAGCAGATGTGGTTATATTTGTTTATCTATTTGTGTTTAGACACAACGGACCCGATGGAGACGATTTGGCAGGCGCTACCCGCGCCCCCCGCACCGCCCTCGCCGCCCACTCCCTCCTCCACCGACACACAGGTACGGTATACTTGCGCTTTTAATACAATAGCACTTTATGTGTACTAAACGAGCAAGGTATACGCAAATATACGTTCATTAAGTATTCACTTAAAGTGCTTTATGATGACGACAATTAATTATTTTAGGTTAATCAGAAAACAGTGAAACCTGTCTACTAGACGCTGGTTTTGATCCAGCTCGAAGGACTATTATTAAGAGAAAAAGAATTGACTCCAATACTGCGTAGTGATATAAAATAGATTATAACGTTACAACGGCGCGACGTTACACAGAACTAGTAAAATTGATATTTAATGATTACAGATGCAAGTACACAGTCAACCGGACGAATCGATTCCAGTGAACGAGTCGATAATATCATTGCTGCTCAAGCTGCACTCGCAGCTGTCGGGGCGACTGGACTCCTTCTCATTGGAAGAACCAGCGCCGGCGTCGCAGGAGCCCATCGGTGAGCCATGCGCCCTCAGCGTGTTAAAATGCATGCATTCATAAAAAAATGTTTCTTGGTGATGAAATGACCGTAGATTTGGTGCAAACATCATTTGCACCAAGTCCATTGGTTGGATTATGATCAAGTAATTACATTTTTTATATTAATCAAGGATATGCAGAGATGCTATGCTTGCTCTTCTAGTTGCTTTTTAGGATGTTACAGAGTTGGGTATACACACATACATGCGGGAAATTCTAATTTAAGTTTAGTTTTAGTTTAAAAGATGTAATTTCTAATGTATATATCGGAGTAAGATGTGTTGTGTGCAGGCGACGGGCCGTACTTCATCGGGCAGGTGCTGCGCAAGCTGGCCGCACTGGACGCGCGCTGCGCCGCCGCCGTGCAGCACGTGCGCCGCACGCTCTGGCCACACCAGCGCGAGCGCCAGGCGGAGCAGCGCGCAAGGTCAGCTTTATATTAATAAATAAAGTTACACAGAGTGGATATAAGCTGACAAAAACTTGTTCGACTCAGTAATTCGTTATAGAAAATTCAATTAATTTATTTCTCATGAAGGAAGGGGGCAAACGATCCAAAGATTCAACTGATATGTGATCGCTACTCACAGATATCCTTACCAACCAGTTGAGATTTGTGTTTTGGGATTTTTTATGTTATACAAAAATATAACATAAGGAAAAGGGGAGGAAGAATAAAATATCTCTGCCTCTCTCTACTTCATTGTTTATTTATCTATCAAGGGAGCGTCGCGAGAAGGAGGAACGTTCGCGTCGCGCGCGCGACCGCCAACAACAGCTGATGCGCGAGTTCGCGCGTCGCCAGCAGCAGTTCCTGTCGGCGATGCGTGCGGAAGCCGGGGACGCCATGGACTGGGAGGACGAGCAGCCCGCGCGCGACTACGACTGCGTCATCTGCAACACCACCGCGCCCGCCACGGAACACGACCCCATCGGACTCGTCGTGCTGCTGCAGGTACAGTCACCAGAACCCGACAGAGAGCTAACAGAAGGTCAATGGCTATAAGTGCATTATCTGTGACATTATCATGTCGGTCATCGGGCATGTCTTCATGATAGGTAGATTTGAAATACGCACAGAGAGACTCCAATCCCTGTCGACAATGTCTGTTGAGACATTTACTGGCCTTTGACTAGCGATCGATCGAAGCGCACGTACCTCTACCCCCAACGACGATAGTCTTTTAGTCTACTGGTATTGCGTTAGTTCCAAGGTTTCCTCATCTCTTGTAATATTAACGTTTCAACCGGTCTTGTACATTATTAATGTTCATGCCTGAGAAACACCACGTGTTTTTAACTAATTATATACTAAATCTGTTGTGAACAGTCGACATCAGTGTTGGGTCACCGACGTCGCGCGGGGTGCGGAGGCGCGCGGCTGGCGCTGTGCGAGGCGGAGCGCGCGCGGCTAGCGGGCCAGCGCGAGCTCACCGCCGCCGCGCACCACTACCGCCTGCACGACGACTTGCACCAGCACTTCGACCAGGTCAGCGCTCGCTAACCGCACCTCATCCCATACGTATCAATCGGAAGTATCACTTGCGGTGTGGGAGTAGACAAGGAAACTTCTAGAAGATTACTTCACACCCGTATTCTGTGACGTCATAGTACTTCTGCGATTGTTTTGAGTCAGCAACAGTTTTTAGCTGTGATTCAACTATTTTAAGTTTAATCTTCATTCCTCTTTTATTAACAACCAATGGTTTTTTTTTAATTTTGTTCACCTTACTCATTAATCGTAGTAATTATACGTGTTTGTGTTAAGGAGTCATGGGTGGTAAGCGTCAGTGTAGGCTGGGAGGGCGGCGTGCACGCGCAGTCGTGCGGCCACCACCTGCACCTGCGCTGCCTGCGCGCGTACCTGCGCTCGCTGGCGGCGCCGCGCCCGCACAACCTGCACGTGGAGCGCGGCGAGTTCCTCTGCCCCGTGTGCCGCCAGCTCGCCAACAGCGTGCTGCCGCTCGCGCCCGCACCGCCCCGCACACCCACGCCCTCCACACCCTCCGCCACGCCCGCTGAACAGATACTAGATATGCTCGAACGTGAACATCCACCGCCTGTGAGTAACTGAATACTGTTCCAATAAGTAGTTAAAGCAAACATTTGTTTATTCAATATAGCAACGAATCAAAGAGTTGAATTAATTATTTCGTGGTTTGTGTTTAAAGTTTAAAAAAATCATGTGTGGTTTTGCGTTTTTAATTCGCTAAGTGCCGAGACGAAGTTGTCTATGGCAACGTTGAGCTACTGGGGTTTGTACGTTAAAGCTTGAGACAAATGCGTGGTTAAAAAAATAATAAAAACTATTGAAGATTTTTTGAGATATTTGAAAAAAAATTAAAAAATGTCATCACCTTTGGAGCCCTCTAGCGCCCAAACTAAAAATCGTCATATCACATCTGACGTGTTGTACATTTCCTAACATGTATACGTATATAAGAAGAAACTGACTGATATATCAACGCACAGCCCAAACTAACTGGGTCTAGAAATTTGAAATTTTGCACAGAGATTTCTGGTGTTACGTAGGCGAGCACTGAAAAGGATTTTTCTAAATTAATCCCCTAAAGGGATCTAAAGTAAGGGATGAAAGTTTGTGTGGATGTAATTTTCCATATGTTTCTTACGGTGTAAGTTAGTTTATTTATACTACATTTCAACATATTTTGTTATCTAGGCCGACGTCACACGTCACGCGTGTTTTTCTGGCTGCAGACAATTAGCGCTACCCGAAGCCGGAAGCCGGGGCGTGTCGCTAGTGTATTATATAAATTATACATGACTATTACAACCTACAAGGATATAGTTACAGGTTAATAAGATCAATGCTAAATTATTATGCCTCGTCAGAGCCCGAGCCGCTTGTCGGAGGCGATGGGCAAGGCGATGGAGGACATGACGGCGATGGCGGGCGGCAAGCTGAAGCAGCGCTACGGCTCCTCGCCGGCGGCCATCTTCACGTTCGTCGCGTCGCTGGTGCGCAGCAACGTGGAGTGCGAGCTGGTGCAGCGCGGAGGCGCGCTGCTGCGCCACCCCGCGCCGCGGTACAAGCCGCGCGACGACTGCATCGGTCAGCCGCCACTATACCCACTATACCCACTATACACGCTACACATTCTTATATATAAAATAATATTTACATAAATATTTTACTTCCATTACCTTAATTAATTTTGTGGATCAAGAATCATCTCAATCAAGTAATAAATCTGGTGTCGCGAATATTCGTGTGTGGCGGTTTTTTTTTATGGTATTAGGTGGCAAACGAGCAAGCGGGTCACCTGATGTTAAGTGACCGCTGCCCATGGGCATC
>DWTW01000910.1:0-14172 GCA_018246275.1 Papilio slateri | reverse complement strand
TGTACATAGCCGCGAAATTCAAAAGACAAAAAGGCGGAAGGGAGATATTTGACAACCTAATATATATATATACATAATTTTTCTGTACGTGTTTTTGTCACCTAACTCCTAAACTGCTAGACAGATTTGGATGAAATGTGTGTATATTAAAATGGGTTGAAAACACAATTCGACCCAGTAGATGGCGCTGCCATCGGATTCCTGATTTTTTTTTAAAATGTATAACGAATAACGTAAGCTGAACCAACGTTTATGCAGGACGTCTGCTGCGTCCACTAGTATTAGTACATACGTAAAAGTCGTAGTTATTCACGGGGAAAACTTAGGTGTAATACTTCATTAAGGTTTTGTTTGAATTAGCTAAAATATTACGACGATTTTTGAAGAAAATGTAATAGGCCGGTACAACATTACGATAGAAAAAGTTGCTAGCATATAGATAAGAAAAAATAATCGCAAAAAAATCTGCAACGGAACCTTACTCATTTAACTTCATAATGATAATCGTTAAAGTCTCCATCGTCGATACGGCATATCGCTTTTCTATCTTATCAATAGGATATGGTAATACGAAGTGAGTGCTGTAACGCAGTATAATTCAGTGCAAGTTCCTTTTAACACTATCAAATGCAAAACTTGCGACCGCAAACAACCTTATCACAGTGTTCGCTAACACTGGGGCGAGCGTAACACTTCGCGGGTGCTAGTATTGTTTACTGTGATTTAGTATAGTGCTTACAATTGACTATAGTGCGTGTTGCAATCATTATAGATACAAAGGTAATAAATTTAAGTCTAGATCTATCAAATTGTTTGTCCACCTTGTAGGAGACATACTTATGCTGCGTACAGTATGGTTCGTATTCCAGAACCTTTCGGCCTAATCAGTTCTAGGTGCAATGTGCCCGGCGCATTGCCACTGAAGTTTTGAAAACCTTTTCATAGGATAATAGATATACAAGAATGCTATCCTCTTTTCTTTAAGCTTATTACGTGTCGAATGTGACGTAGTGAGAGACCCGGAGCATTTGTATTTTTTGACGATCATCACGCAATTTATTTTTATTGGGTTGAAAATTGTCCTCAACCTTATCATTTTTCTATTTTTTCCTTTGCTTTCCTATCCCTCTTTCTCGCTACACAAAGTGTGACAACGCAACTCTTCTCTCTGTTACTCTTCTGCTGCATACAAGCTGAATACAAAAACTCCAAATTCCATCTACATAATCTGGCGGTTGGCATTCCTCAACCTTGTACGGTTTTCGAGTAAATTCTTGCCTCGCACATCTGCCTTGTGGCATGGCTTAAAGGCCTTCAAGGAAAGACCGTACTTACCCTTAAAGGCCGGAGACGCACGGCGGTGTTCACGGGCGGCGGTGGTCACTTAATATCGGAAGACCAGATGCTGGTTTCCCAATTTACCTTAAAAATCGTACATCCAAACCGATACATACATACCATTACGTTATATTTATTATTATTCTTTTATACAATGCCTAAATTTCATCAAAATGTGTATAGACATGCTCGATTTTTTTTAAATATCATATTATATATGACACGATCCGTTTTTAATTGCCTAATCAAGTCGTTGAAACCATTTTATCTCGTGTCTGGGGCATTGTGTGTAGATTTTCCTTTTATTTATATTGATTAGCTGACCTCCTTAGTCTATTAGTTAGAGTACCTAGGAATTCAACCGGAAGTCCAGTATTTATTTTTTAGTCGATGTACAATTTGGCATACTGTTTTTTTAGAAATCACAAATGTTTGTTATTTTGTCTAGTTGATGTCTGATGCATGGCTATAGTAGGCTTAACCTAAGTTGTCGGCCAATATTTAAGGCCAGAGGGTAGATGATTTATAACCGTAATTCGTATTCTTCCCCGGAGTGTTATAGTACATATGACGTTAGCATAAACTCCGGAAGTTTAGTTTATTGACCAAAGGACACAACTCAGCAGCTCCGTATTAAACATAAGAGGGGTAAGATTAGGAAAACAAAAGAAGGAAAGGGTAGTAAAGAAGGGGGTTGGCCTTCCTCCACCTCAGTCGGCAAATGAAACGTGGAACTTTACTCCTGGATTCTGTGCGGTCGTTGTTCTTCTCCGACCAAGTGGTCAACTCATGCAACGACTGTCACTGCTGTGAAGATCTACCACTGTTCTAGTCGCAGTTTATGGTCATACCCGAGTCGGTAATGACTTTAAACGTATTATACCTGTATTGCTGTTATAAATAAATATATTTTTATTTCAGACATTTTACATCCATATTTGATAGTAAACAAAAAAAAGTAGTAGTTATATAGTGGGTCCATATTAAAATTATTGATAAAAATATTTTACCTTTTAGGAATGAACGGTATCGAGTCACAGAGATGCGAAGATATATCGTAATAAGATAACCTCGGTGTGAGTTGGATAGAAAATGGCCAAGTTTATAAAATCTTTCTTTCAACCTACATCGGACAAGAGGAGGAACTCACAGTATGGAACCGAACACGAGGATGCCAGTGATCTAACTCCACCGCTTGGTGGAAGAAGGAAGCTCTCTATATCCAGGTCCGGTAGAATGAAACAGAGCAACAAAAAGAGACATTCGATATCTTTGGAGCTGTATGGCGAGGTAAGCATGAGTGCCCAATTTAAAGAAAAAATGAGAATTCCGCCCTTCTAAAATCTTTCAGATTTTTCGGCGGAAAAGTTGTCCAAATTGAGATTTTCCCCATTTTCATAGCGGGGCACACTTAAAATCAGGTGATCCGCTTGCTCGTTTACCCGCCTTTACCATAAATTTAACAATGCATGTTTGAATGAAGACGGAAAGCATCTACTGAGGGTTTATTGTTTTTTTTTTGTGAAGACTGCCAATATTATCATATATTTCATTGTCATTGCATGTTAATAAAGCGTGACGACATTTTATCATTTAATTTAATAAGGTGTATATAACACGCGATGAACTAATAAAACTGCAATGCTTTTATTGGCCGCACTAAACATTTATCAAGTCGAGCCGCCGATTGATAATCACGCAAACAATGCAATTTCTTCATTACAATTATCTTCCTGAGCATACAGTGTTAATAAATAAGCTTGATAGCTTTTTAAATTTACACAAAGATTGTGTCAAGTTAATGTCAAATATATAATTGTCACAGCCCAGGTGATATCACCGAGGTGATCAAAGCGGAATAAACCTTCGAAACTACTGGATCTAAGAACGTGAAATTTGTCAAACGGCTTCTTCTAGTAAGGGTTTTTGGAAATAGAACCTCCAACCGAGGTGAAAAAGGTCTATACTGTTGTATGGAAAATCAAGAGCGTTGAATTAAATTAATTTGCGAGTTTTATTCCGAATCAATAAAACAGAACAAAAATTATAATCTATACCTACTTATATACAAATCTTTAGCCTGTCTATACTGCCTCACTGTCACATCAATTCTACCATTTATTAAATTTTCGTCTGTCTGTGCGGCATGATTCAATTTAGAACGGCTTGACCGACCGTAATGAAAATTGGTATATAGCAAGAACACGTGATTGCGCAAAAGAATGGCTATATAAAATATCTGTCTGTGTGTTTGCCGTATATCCCGATATAACTTAAGAACGGCTGGACTGATCTTAATGAAAATTAGTATATAGCAAGGACATGTGATGTCGCAAATCATAGGCCATATAAAATACCGCTAAACCTAATGATAACCAAAAAATATATTTTTAAAACATTATTTTTGTATTTTCCTGGTGACGATATAATTCGAAGTTACTATACATGGAATCAAATTACAAAAAAAATCCAGCAACTAAAATGAGAATAAAAGCCGCGGGCAACAGCTAGTTCGTTATAAAGCGGTCGAAATTGTAGGCTCGTATTAGTATATTTGTGTAACAAAATTTACTCATTCAAAACCAAAGATGCTTAATCTTATGTATTTTTCTTGTTTTACAGAATCTCCAGTCGACTGAAAAGACAAAGGCAGTGGCATACCGCGTCAACGCACCGGCAAGCCAGCCAGTGAAGACTTACGACCTCGAGCAGGAGGACGCAACGCAGAGAAGACACAGCGTCGACGCGCGGACGCCGGAGGAAGAGATAGATATAGCTTTCAATGTCATAGATAAGACATAAGATAGTATTGCTGTCGTGTACGTTTGTATATCTAAGGAAAATGTACAGTCGGGGTATGAAAACCTTCGTCAGTTTTCAAATGTATACCTTTATCAGGTCATTGGATCTTAGTACTTCTTGAAACGAAAGCAATAGGCAGACAGTTTCATATAAAATTATGCATACTTTATATAATAACAAGGGTCAATATTGTATACACCTATAGGTCGGTTAACTAAAGCTGGCAAGTTCACAGTACTCACAGCGATGCAATTTCACTATATATGTTTGTTTGAGATTAAATTTTGATTAAAAATTCAATTCATCCCAGTCTGTGAATGAATAAAAAAATTGTGAAAAAAACGTGCAGTACCTTACTACATAATTGCTTCTAATGAGAATAGTAAATTAAATCAAACGTAAAAAATATCACAAAAACAAAACAATAACTGTTTCCCTCACACTCGTAAGCCTGACCGTGCGCGAAAGAGACGGATAGACTTTTAGTGACACGCATGCAGTGACAGATGTCAGACGTCACGCCGCGTGCGTACTCACAAAAATTAAACAAGCGCAACGTGTAAATATGTAGGACGTGCCAGCTTTAGTTAACCGACCGATATATACTCGATATACTCTAATTTCATATCAACATCGAACATTTTAATGGCCTAATAGTTATGAAGTTCAAATCAAATGTTCTATTTAATTGTCAGTGTTCCCGGTGCAAGCTAATGTCGACTTTAAGGCGACGAACTTTTTTTACTCCAACTTTTATTTTCTATAGCAATATAAGGTTTATTTTTTTTGTAAATGGCGTCTACAGATGTACAGTAATACGAGACTCGCCTACAAGGTTCCAAGTCTCTGTGTGTGTCTTCAAACTTACTGTGAATTTATCGATTATTTTTAAAAACCCTCACAGCCTAATCATTTTAATGTATATTTGCAGTTTACCTAACTAGTTTCGTTCCTAATGTGTTATAACTGGGTATCTACAATACTAGCAACTAAAGTATTTATGAATTAAAAAAAAAAAAAACAGGCATAATATAAATTTCTGTGGCGTGGCGCGTGGCAATCCTTTGACAATATAATGCTATCTACCCAGGATTTTTTTCAAAAGAAAATCCTGTGCGTTTACCGCTTTGAAAGGTTTCTACAACTTTATCAATCGAGAACAAGTTTATGATGGTGCTTACTCGTCTATGCGATCTCAATACGATTGAGATCTAACATGGACGAAGATAGTTAACTCACTGTGTGATAAAAGTTTATTACAGGTGAATTCTCATTCGTTCTTTTTCAACTCACAAAGTCTTTCTCCCTCTCCTATTTGGAAACATTATTTGCGCGCCCGAGGTTACTTATAAATATATTTGTCGATATGTGATCAACGACCAAGCTTCGCTCTGTGTTGTCTTTTGTAAGATCGTGGTTTTTCAGAAAAGATATCTAGTATTAGAATAATGTAATATATGGCCATCACATGGAATGATAAGTTACCAGTTGTAAATATATATGTACACACACACACTAACCGTGATTTCGCACTGCTGAAAACATCACATAAAACATGACATTATCTCTCTCTTTCTCTATAAAAAAACAGAGATGACAACATGTTTTACGTCTATATTTTGGGCAGTGTGAATTCATGGTGACTTACGCACACAGAATCACAGGCAGAAGAATTCTTCCTTCCTTCCTTTTAGCCGATATTCGTCCACTGCTAGACGTAGGCCTTCCGCCCTACCGCAACTTTGACCAGATCGTCGGTCCATCTTGTAGGAGGTCTACCTACACTGCGCCGACCTCTACGTGGCCGCCTTTCCAGGACCTTTCGGTCCTCGGTCTGCGGACAATGTGTCTAGCCTATTGCCACTTAAGTTTTACATTTATCCGAAGAAATCTTTTTTTTTATAATAGAAAGCGGCAAACGAGCAAGCGGTTCTCCCGATATCAAGTGAACGCCACTCGTTCACTTGATATCGGGAATAGGCGTCTGCAACAAGCTAATGAGTTGCAGATGCGTTGCCTACCTTTTCATGGACTGAGAAGGCGACAAACAGAAAAGGATACCTATTACCTTTTCGTGTCCATCCCCTCCACCGTCAAATCCTCTTCCCCTTCCTATCTTTTCCTATGAGAAAAGGATAGGAAGGGGAAAAGGACTAGGATTAGGCCTCCGGCACCTCACTTATCAGACGAAACGCTTAAATACTTCTACTTCACGCCTGTCTCCTGTGAGGTCGTGGTATTTCACCTGTCGAGCCGGCCCTGCAGTGCAACAGACGTTGTTGTTGCGGGCTGTACCACTGTTTACAATTGATTACTTTATATTAAGGAGTAAGTAAAGAGACAAGTTCTATTTATACTTTACGTTATTAGATACGATATTTTTTAGATATCATAGTAATTGTAAGACAGTAGAAACTTGCACAATTGAGGTAAAATAAGAAAAGTTCATTGAGATTAATATTATGAGGTAATTAATATTAAATCTACAGTATTTAATGAATCGTTTTGAAGGTTAATTTTGCTAGTTCATATTAATATTTAAAATATATAATATATGTTTTTTTATTATCAAGGGATAAGAAATTGTAAGCAAATATTTAAAAAAAACTGTATGCCATTAAATACGTTTTTTTAATAAAAAAAAATATATATTTATTACTCGTTTTAAAAGCCAAGCCTGAAATCGTTTGGAGGCTGATATATTTTTCTATAGTATATTTAATTCAAGATTTAATTTATTTAGGTACTTATGTACCCTTAAAATTTATTTACGAATTCCAGGAAGTTAAAATTACTACAACGGAGATAAAAATCACTAAGAAATTATAACTATTATGTAACATGTAAACTTTGTCCTATAAAAATAAACCTCAGATAAATATAATGTACGATAAAATATTGATAACTTGCTATTTTCAGAAATGAACAATGGAACCGACGCTTAACGATAAATTAAATGAGTCGAGGATTAAAACTGTAGATTAAATAATATTGACGCGATACTATTGTACAGTCATGTACAGTTAGTATGTAAAAATTAATCATTTTTTTGTATCTTTTTTTTTCACTTGTTACGCTATAGGTAAAGGTAATAAAAGATTGTTTAAAAAAACTAAAATGTATACTTACTTAATACTCATATAAAAATCTTATTTACAAAGTCCATCCATCCGTCCATTAGTAGTCGTATCACACTTTCATTTTCTTCTTCTTGGGCTTGATAGGCAGAGGTCCGCCGATTTTAAATACAGTGCTGAAAAAAAAAATATTAAAAATTAATGAAACTGTATGAAATAAAATATTATAGAAAAGATTTGATTATTTGTTTGTTACGGAAAAATTCAGAAAATACTGAACCGATTTTAAAAATCCTTCCACCAATAGATCCCCCTATCAGAGGACAAAACAGCTCTTATTTCGAAGAATATAAAGGGAATGTACAGATGAAGTCAGGAAAATATTTTATAATAATTCTTTTGATTCTAAAATCAGTTATTATTACCACATTACTTTTTTTTAAATTTAACAGAGGGATGTGGCTGTTATATAAATTAATATTATTCACATATAAATTATTTGAATAAATATCGACACAAACAGTCACTTTTAAAATAATATCTATACTAATATTATTATAAAAAGAAAACATTTGATTGTTTGTTTGTTCCAGATAAACTCAAAACCTACTAAAAAGTTTTAATAAAAAATCTTTCACCAATAGAAAGCACTTCTATCAGCGAGTAACCTATATTTTTTTATTTGTCTGCCCGAGCGAAGCCGGGGCGGGTTGCTTGTAGTCATATAGAGACACATCATAGCCTAGAGTCTGTTGTTATTTTCTTAACCAAATCCCAGAATAATTAGCCCGTTTTGTTAATGTTAGTTTAATAATCTTATGGATATAGACCTAATAAAGCGGGAGTCGGGACACTCGACTATCGTAATAAATCAATGCAAAACTTTATTTCTTAATATTTGAATTATCTTAAAATTTCATTAATTTAATTAATTATTTTCAAATTTATGTCGTTGTTCAAAACGGGCCTGTTACATAGTTTGATATATCAATATGTTAAACAGACGATACTTACTGACATGTCGTGCAGATTGGACTGAACTTGCAGAAAACTGCAATAAAGGCACTTTGTTTTATAACATGTAATCTTCTAAATTAAAAAAAAAAAACGAGAAGACAGGAATGGTGAATTGCTGTCTTTTTTGACACTCTGTTTGGTTTCACTTTTTTAATTCCGTTTATAAGTTCACAAAGATTAGTGTACTAAAAATAAATACAAATATCTATACATAAAAAAATACATTAAATGCGTACGCTGTAATTGTCAGGCGCTGACGCCATAATCGTACACAAGCTATAGGTAATTCAAACTGATTTTATTAAAAATCTTTTAAGTAACAACACTCAATAGTAATCATTGTAGGTATTTATACATATATTATGTGACACAAGCCCACCTTTAACCGAGGGGTAGGCAGAGATTACGGATTTCCATTTCGCGCGATCCTGGCACACCTCTCTCGCTTCTTCTACATCCATAAATCTACGCATATGTCATCTTAACATCCTTATGTTAACTACAACTTACCGCTCAAACAAACAGAGCAGACATATCCAATGGTGAGCAGCTCCCGGTGGCAGAAGCAAGCGGCGCGGTAGTCGACCCTACCCCGCCCCGGGAGTACTAGCTCGTTACGTTCCGACGCCTCCGGGAGGAATACCCACTGGGATAAATAAAAGCAAATGAGCTATTTGTATCATTACTATAATGTTGCATTTTTGAAACATTGGAGACATATTATGGCCAAAAAGTCGATATTAGCTCAGGAAATGTTCTCTATTTTAATAGCCAAAGATAACGTATCTTTATGGAGCCGATAAACGAGTCAAGTGATATATTATTTATATCACACATCAACATATGTAACAAATATGCCTTAAACAACCTTTTTTTAAGAAAAAGGGGATTTGAAATGGAAGGAGTAGACTATAGCATGGGGCCCGTCGCTCCTGGCTCATTAGACGAAACTCAGAAGTATATACACCTCTATTTTATAGAAGGTGGCAAACGAGCAAGCGGTTCATCTGATTTTAAGTACCTATAGGCATCCGCAAAAAGGAAATAAGTTGCAGATGCGTTGCCTACCCTTAATAGACAGAGAAGGGGGTTTCCTTTTTCTATCTATCGTTTCCCTTGTCAAATCCTCTTCTCCTTCCCACCTTTCCACAATTTTATAATAAGGAAAGGTTGTGAAGGGAAACATGACTAGATTAGGGCCTCCGGCACCTTACTCATCAGACAAAATTGCCCATTGATGACACAACTGCCCCTGCCTATTGGAGACTTAATTGATGTCTGTTCTTTACTCTTTATACAATCTTCATAAAGGATAAGGATATTTCTTCTATAATAGTTATTCAAGCAATGTCGGATTCTCTCAGGTACTTAGTAAACTAAATCTATAACAATGTTGGTTCTAATAACCACTGTGCTTGTGTAATGTGTGTATCGTGTCGTTTGTTAAAATAAATGTAATATATACATACCAATAAGTACTGTAATAATCCTTCAAGTGAGGGCACCTTGAGGTACAGACCCCCCGTGATATCGCAGCCTTGCTGCAGCAGGCTCAGGTGCTTGTCGAGTGAACATACATCTATAAGAACTTGTTGTTTCTGAAATCAATAGTAAAAATATAATCATACTATAGAGCTAATGATAGGCATAAATTATTTTTGTATGTAAGAAACTATCTAGACCAGGGGTGAGCAACCTTTACAAGCAAAGGGCCAAAAAAATAATAATTTTATTGGTGGGCCAAAATCACAATTTTATATATGCTTCAAAATAGTTATATGGTAAATAGATATATGGACAAAATAGGTATCGATTAAATATGGGATTGAGTATTGCAGTACTAAGACATTGAAATCGAATAATTAAGGTACTGTAGTAGACAAATATAGATAAACTTTAACCTGGATACGGTATATTTCAATTATCGCTCGTGTTATTCTACATATGTTTTATTTTTCTATTGTGTGTTGCTCACTTCTGCTTTAAGGTAAAAACAAATCTAGCAACATTTTTCTGTCAAACTGATACAAAACTTGTTTCCATCAAGATATTGGTTTAAATGAAATCTAATGCATACCTTTCCATGTCAATTTGATGTGTAAAATCACGATTTTACACATCAAATTGATTCAATCAACTTTGATCAGAATCAGATTTAATCAACTTTTACATATCAACTTCAGGAAGTTGATATGAAAAAGTCCGAATTTGATGTCAAAAAACTGACATGGAATAAGAATCATGGTTTGAAGCTTCTCTTAAATATAGATTTAGTTATATTTATAGGCCTAGGTGTTCCTGATATCCATTCTTAGTTAAGGCTAAATTTCTTCGAATCACAAATAATCATTGTCGGTGTGCTGTATAGGGTGATCTCCCTATCTGTTAAACTGTTCACATTGTGTATTTATTTATTTGGTTCACAAATATATTTTAGGTAATTAAATTTTTTTTTTTTAGGACTTAAGCTTATGATAGTTTGCCTATGCTTGTTTACTCCAAGATTGTACTTTTTTGTTTTTTTTTTATTGTAATTTTTTGTATACATTAGCGATTTATTTCCTCTGTTATTACTAATATTCCAGGAGTTTCTGTTGCGAAATGACTATATTTGTAAGAGACTTGGGTCGGAACGTGACAGGACGTGAGACTGCCTCCAACAAACAGACCGCGAGCAAATCCTGTGCCCTGTCCATTGTGCGACAGCTCTACCATCTTGGTGTCATAGATGCGTTCAGCGGCACTCTAAAGAAAGACAGGTATGTAAGTTTTTACTATAGATGCAAGAAAGTACCTGCGCAAAGAGATGTATCTCGAAAACTATTTAAAAATGATGTAAGATTAGTAGTCATTTCAGCCGATATATTATATGTCGTACCACCTAATATGACGTACGCCGCCCTCGTTCTGTGGGCTCCCTAACCTTGGCCAGATCATCGGTCCATTTTATGGTCGCCGTTCCAGGAACTCTCATCCTCTTCGGCCATCCGATCTGGCAATGTGGCCGATCCATTGCCGTTTAAGGTTTGCCAACTCGGGATCACATAATTTCTGATGCGATCTCGCAGAGACTCCGACCATTACCTTGAGCCGTGTGATGGTACTCGCAGTGAAGGGTTTACTTCTTAGTAGTCTAAAGTTGAATGAATATTGTGGAATCGAATGGTAGTGTGAATCTTATAAGAATTGTAGTAAAGGACATTGATATACCATTTCAGGTCTGGTGAAGGTATCATGAAACCGTACCCGGTGGCTATAAGTCCAGAGTTGGAGGGAGAAATCCAGGAAACATTGCAAGGTGCATACAGAGCAATAAATAATATATTTTTATATTTACAAATGTACTATATTTTAATTTGAAGCATGTTCTATTTAGCCGATTGACCCGGAAGGAGGGTGTTTTTTTTATTTACTTTTTTTATGGAATTAGGTGGCAAACGAGCAAGCAATTTGTGGAGGTTCCAAAATATTGTCTTTATTTACATATATTGAATTTTAATTAGAATGCACTATACATATAAACCACCCGGAATAAATTATCTGCTTGATGGTGAAATCCGTTGCGTGCCTTAGAAGTGGTTAGAGGATAAACAGAAGACACGAGAGGAAACTTTGCTCTATACTATGCATGATGAATGGTGACAATAATCAGTCAGTCGATTTTTTAAAATTTGCATTGATTATAAAATAAATTAAAAACTATTGTTGACACATGGATATTACCTTTACAGATTTGGGCATTGAACCGGTGGACGTTGAATCTGCTGAGAAGAATGAGACCAGAGAAGATGGTAACGGATCAGCAGTCACTTTGCTTCAGGTGGACAGGGTGAAGGCGATGCGGGAGGCGCGCACCACGCCCGGCGGGGTGGTCTCCTGGTCCCCGCCACAGCAGAATTGGAACACGTGGACTGCTTGTAATATCGGTAAGTCGAAGTATATCTTTTTTACGAGCAATATTACTAAAATTTCCTTTTCTTTATAAATGAAATTATAGAATGTGCAATGTCAGTAAGCCTGTTTTAACAGTGGCAGAGCCCGCAACAATATCTGTTGCACGAATGGACCTGGTTGACTGTCGTCTGATGAGTGAGGTGCCGGAGGTTCAAATTTAGTCCTTTTCCCCTTCCCATTCTTTCCTAATAAGGATTTGATGGGGAGGTGATAATTAAGAGAAGGAAATATTGTTTTTCCAGTCTATCCCTGTCCATTAAAGGTAGGCAATGCATCTGCAACTCACTTAGCTTGTTGTGGATGCCTATAGATAGCGGTCACTTAACATCAGGTGAAACGCTTGCTCATTTGCCACCTTCTCCCATAAAAAGTCTTCTCTACGTGCAATATCGGTCTTATTTAGAAATAAAAAGATAGAATATGAATAGCGGTAAGTTTTCTTCTTCTTCATAAATAAAATGAATCCATTGTTCGTGCTTTTCACTAAAACTCCTGAATCAATTAACATGGACATTCGAGTACATTCCAAGGAATGCTTTAAAATTTGTGATATTTGTTTTTATTGATTAATTAATTAAATAATTACACAAGCAGTATATCACAATCACAATTAAATATATAAAATATATAGAAAGACGAGAGCGGACGAACAAATAATAACAGTAAGAAAAAAAATAGCAAAACATTTGATATTTTTAAAGGACTATTGAAGTTCATTTTGATAAACTACAATAGACTTTTAAAGGCATCTCACAGGTTTCGATTCAAACTTCGAGCCTTGTGGTGGTGGCTGCCTTACGTGAATACTGAAATATGAATGAAATTTTTAAAGTAATTTTTACACAAAAAACATAATGGTATAACTAAAGTGATTAGATATATTAAGAATTTAGAATATTGTGTAATATCTTGAAATATATTGATATGGTTTCAGACGAGGGCCCGCTAGCGACTTCCAGCTTGGATGGCATAAGCAATGACCTGGAGAAGCATCACAGGGCCGTCTGTCAGAACAGCCAGCTGTATCAGGTGTTGACATCGTAACTTATTCTTTCTCTCTTTCCCTCTCTCTCCCCCCCCCTCTCGCTGTCCATTGGCTTCAATGGGTGGTGATAATCACTTGAGCCTTAAATTTAGATGGTTTAAGTTTACAGAAAAGGGGAAATGGCATTCCATTTGCTATTTTATGAGCAGAGCCTTCGACTAATTTATACGACCTTGACATTTACTTATCCATTTTCCAATACCTTAATGAATGATGGTTTATTAAGGTATTGGAAAATGTATAAATAATTCTGAAGGTTCTGTATGATTGTGGTACTTCATGAGGTGTTGCGAAACGTTCTATTCTTAGAATATAAAACGTTTTAGATTATGTACCATCTTGTAGACGACACGGAAGGTGTTAAGTCATTTTTTGCAGCTAAATAACTTTTATATGTATTTTAAATGATCTTTTTCCATTTTAGAAACTATGAAAGTGGTACAGTGACATCTAAAATAAATATGTTTTGTTTGAATTTGAATTCTGACTGCATCTGACCTTAATGTTGACTAAAAATAATTTTTAATTAATTTGTTGTAAAAATGTTTTATTAAGCTTGCCCCCCTAATGTTTATTTATTTTATTAACGTTATTAATTTACATTTTACCCTCTTTATTTGTGACAGATTGATCATATTTGGTACACACCTTTATTCTTGGTGACGGTACAATTTGAAATATTCAGTATCATTGTAAATCCAAGATGGCCGCCGCCACAAAATGGCGGATGACATATTTTTCACACCACCCTCAAATTGGGTATTTAATATTTTTTTTTAACACAGGAAAGCCTCAAGGAAAGAGAACAGTTGCCGGTATTTGGTATGAAGAATGTAATCATGGAGGCGATCAACGAGCACTCTGTTGTCATCATCCGCGGCAACACGGGCTGCGGGAAGACTACACAGGTTAGTTAACAGAGACTACACAGATCAATAA
>DWTW01000909.1:0-14174 GCA_018246275.1 Papilio slateri | reverse complement strand
ATATATATATATATATATATGTGACCAAAGAGCTTTATGGACTATAAATTATCTGCTTCTTGTTCCAATAACAAATAATCCATAGATAGCCATTGCTTTCGGATATTTTTGATTACGCTTCGCTTTAATTTTCAACTGTGACAAAATCCAAGTCTCTAATTGTCTTCCTTTCTAAATCAGGCCAACACACTTCTAAATTACTTTTATTGACTTAAATTGCAAACGAAGCGCCGAGTCTTAACTTTACGTGGTACATAGTTTATTTACGTCTGCTGGGTTTTCAATGTTAGTTTTTCTATGTTAGTTATCATTATATGTGTATAAACATAGATATAATTTTCTTCTTTAGTATTTTTTATATAAAAATTCAAATCGGTAAAGTTATTTTCATATAATGCCTTTACCAATAAGACATCCATTCTTGCGACTAAAACTGAAAGACAAAAAGAATTCCCTAAAGATATACAATGTTTATTTTTATAATCTATATTTAATAATACTATTGCAAATAATTTTATTTCTGTTTTCAGGTACTTGACGGCATAAAGATTCCTCCTCAAGAAATTGAACAAGTATAAATACATTGTTAGTAAACCCCGGTGATATAAAACATAGATTAAATTCATATTGACTAAGCTATTATTCATGAGTAAGGCAATAGACTGATCAACTTCGCAATTAAATATCAGTACACAACAAATATATCCAAAAAAATGAATGAGAATGAATATCGTATGTAGTTTTTTCTAAATTGTAATATATAAAACGATATATTTACATTTTCATTTATGACGTTATTACATTTTAATAAAATCTTTGTCATAATGTATGTTTCTTTTAATTTACTCATACTATGCTAATTATAAGATGAAAGATTTGTTTGTTCTTATTAGGTAAACTCTAGGATAGGGGTCGTCAAGTATTTTTAAGTGATCTCCGGATAGAGTTGAAAAAAGTTATCGAGGTACAGAAATTGACATAAAGGCCTTTTAAACGAGGGAAAATAGGGCTAGTTACATGAAAATATAACTAGCGTCAGTGGTGGTCAGTGTTTTGACTTTCCGTGATCCGAACACGGACCGCGGTCCGCCCGTTGCCGACCTCTGCTCTTGGAAGTCGTAATAATGACCCGGCCGAAGCGACCCACCAACAGCGGTACAATTATAAATAAATAAAAAATAACTTTTGTAATTTTATACGCAATCAACTTAATTAACAATGTTATAGTATCGTTCTAGAATAGTTAGCAGTTAGGCATATTTTACAGATAACCTATGTTCGCAAAAATATTTTTTTTTCGCTATCAACCGACCAAGGACCTATAAACAATATTAGGATGTGATTGATATTCCAGTTTCATCAGGTCTTTTATCCATAACCGGTTAAAATAGAAATCCGTAATTTTTATCTTATCTAACTCGCTAACATTTTCACCTTAGATGCAATCGCAAAAGTGTTGATGAAGGGAAAGATTTCATATCACTGATGTATCATGGAGATTTCGTAGTGATTTTTATAATGGATTCAATATTTATAGATTTCAATAATGGTAGAGATGTTGAAACTTCGTCGTAATTTTTAATAAGCTCTATCAATCCGGAACAATTTAACTATATATTAATACAACCAGCCCGGATGAGATTTGGCTTGTTAAGTGTCTTTTTGCACAAAAAATACTTGAAAATTCCCCACATAACTTTTCCACCTACCACCTACTACTACCCCACATAATTTAAGTTTAGCTTCCACATAAAAAGATATCAAATAATTGAAGTACATACGACCACAATTTTAAACTAGAATAATTCTACATTTTTTGCCAAGTATTGTAGACCTTTTTTGACGCTCTTCCCTAAATCTGACACCCGTATTAGATAAAGAAAAATGAGTCCCTAACCTTTAGCGTAAATACTTATCGCACGTATCGGTGTCCTCCCCGCTGCCCCCGTCAATACCGTGAATTTTATGTGTTCACATATACAGTGCTGAGTTACTTCCGTTCTTCTTACGATGTCCAAAATAGTAACTAATAGGATATTTCCGGTTAGTAACAGCGTTCTCCTGTTTGTTAAAGCTACTGCGATAGCACCCTTTAACACCCGTTCGACAAGTGAAGTGCGGCGTGTATTCGTTAAAACTAATTAAGGAGAGAACTGTGTTCCACATCAGTGGAATTTAGGACCATTTTTTTAGGAAATAATGAACAAATTTTACCAACACTTTTTTAACCATTCCAACTAAGCTCAAGCTTGTCTAGCACAAGATTCACAACAATAATCGAACGGCAGATTCGAACCCACGACCTTGTTCAGTAGTCCGTACCCTAAACCATTATTAGGCTATTGACGCTTGTTAAGAATGACGAGTTGACGTCGTTTGCATCTTCATTCTATTCTGCTTGTTATTATAGTGACATTAAGGACATTTAAAGAACATATTGAAAAGATATTTAACGTTTAAAACAAAATGCCTGGAAGATAGCAGATGTAAGCCCTTTAATAATGGTTATTCGTTGTGAAAATGTTGAATAAAAAATCATAGGAGATTTATTGTTTTATTGAATATACAGTAATAAAAACCATGCCAATATACGTACATACATTGAACATTGTGATTCACTCAGAAAGTAAGAAAGATGAAAGTAACTTTGTGCCACTGTTAGATCGCCAATACATGTACAACTCGCGCTCGCTGTACGGCAAAACATTAACACGTTAAAAACACTGTGATGTTCATGTAAACTAGTTAAAACAATTATTTAATTATATATTATTTTCAACGTGAAAATCACATCAAAGTTTTATTCAAACGTGGTTTTAAAACTAATTACTAACAAATAGATTGCTTATTGACATTTAGACGATTACAATTGATTAGGATTGATGTAATTTTAGAGGATTTTGTTTTAAAATCACACGCGTCTCTTCCTTATCTGCAGAAAGTCTGCCAAGAATTGATTAAACATTTTAATTGGTGTAATATAAAAAAAGAATACATTTATCATAATTTGTGCTTTACATGTAGCTTAAATTAATAAAAAAATGTAAATAAAGAGTATATAAAATCTTAACTATGTTTCTACATAACTCTCAGGTCTTCTAACCCAACCAGAGTAGACAGAGGCAGTAAGAACTATACGAGCCTATTTGTTCCCAAAATATGACAGGCGGTGAGCCTGTCGCCTTACATCGGGAATTTTATGCCTCAACTTGGAATCAAACGCCTACTTCGTAGCGTAACTGCCAGGCTACGAAGTGAACATCGACCTGTATAAATAATATAAATGAAATTGAATGTCATTAAACTATAATACTTAAATTATGGCATCTGATAACGTAACAAATACAGTTGTGTAAAACAGGCCAGTGCTCAGTTAGGTACATTATAAATGCAGTAAATACATAAATACGGAGACGATTTTAGTATTTGTGTAAGGCAAAGCATCGTGCTACATATAAATGAGAATTGATTACAAATTACAATAACATATTAAAAAATACATATAATAGACGAATCGTAGACACAATTGGGTCATCATCTCACAATACACTTACATACAACTGAACTGTTAGCGGGTTTTATTTGGTTTGACATCAAGTCACAGCTCTCATCTTATTTTATTGCAGTAGTCGCTAGCGCTAGCTAGTTACGGGGGTAACCCGTCTTTATATATATACACACGAACAACAAACAAGAATCAAATTGACTAGCAAAGATTTGAAAGTTAAAAAATCTAATTGATCATTGACAATTAACACGTCGTCTACATCCCAAAATATTCTAAGGTACATGTATCAAACATTATTTTATAATAAATGTAAAGATCAATCACATTACGTCTAGAAATGCGCTAGAATAATTTCAAATCTCTATATAGTTACCGAAACCCTTATGAACACCAAATATTTTCATTTACCCTAATGACAGTTTAGCTAAATAAAAAAATATAGATTATAATTTTTTTTTCTTTACATGTACAACAGTCATTTGTAATCTACGTTTGTGAATATCTTTGGATTGGTCGAAACATTTAGTAAAGAGTATGATTGTATACACACACTTCGCTCCAACACCGCGTTTGCTTCACTTTTCTAGTCTGTTGTCCGCACCGTTCTAAATTACTACAATGTCCTAGAAAAATAATCACACATCTGCCGATGCCTATTTTATTGACGTATTCAGAGTTATCTTAACTGTAGTTATTACACAAGGAATCAGATACGGGTTTGGCGCGGGGGCTCTTTATTCTAGTCGCGCTATGGCGAATCAGCTCAATAAGCACCTAAATTAGTCGATAAAAAGTTATTGCCACAATTAAGTATTGTCCTATTCGTCTATCGAATGTTTGTTAACAAATTATTAATTAGTTTTACTATTCAAACCAGAGGACGCTATCCTGTCGTAACAACTGTAAAAGCACTAAAGCGCACGGACAATTCTCAAGAAGTATAAAAAACTTTTGTAGTAATCGCTTTTAAAAGACATAAAACTCTCAAAACAGGCCTTGAGACAATTGAGAGTTTTCTTATAAGTACTTTACCTTCAAATTTAACTCATTTGTTATATAAATAACCTGCCTAACTATATGTATGTAATCCACAGTACTATAACTTTTTCTAAATCAGTCTTGATGAAATGACTTCCAGTCATTTCTCATGAAGCTTGACTACGATTCATTTGTAAGTTGGCTTCACCGTGTATATATTCCCCGCTTTCCAATCAATGCAGCTATTTATGGCAGTGCCACTAATTTCTTTCCTTTAGCTTCCAACTTCTTTCTGACTATATCGTGACCGAGCACCTTGTTATTTGTCAATTGTTTCAAGGTCTGCGCTAAATCTTATGAAATTGTTAAAAACAAGTTGATTTTCAGTTCATTAGATATTACAAAGCGCTGTCTTATACTGTCAGTATTAGTCGCTTAACAGACATTAAGCAATCCGACAGTTCAATGGACGAAAGCTACATGTAAAGTAACATGATATAATTTGCATTGAAAATATTTGAAATTTCCATGCAGTTAGAGCAAAGAAATTACAAGGAAATCTTCCTTAGAAACAAATTTATTGATTATTTATTAAACTAACTGTTATGCCTGGTGTCGCCCAGTTGATATTTAATAATAGACATTAATAATAAATCATGCAGCATATGCCTTTAAAAATGAATAACATATCCTACTTCTGGATAAGGTAGCTTTCATCGTCTCCCTGCCCAATTCCCACTTTATGTGGTATCGGCACAACAGATTGTCGTCTTCGAAATCGATCTATCATCTGTCATTTCAGTCGTCGCTCTCTTCTTAATGTCACCTTTTACGTAATCCATCACATATCTTCATTGGTCTACCCCCACCGACACATCTCTTCACATTCATGTCTAAAACTCTCCTTGTTACATGTCATTCTTCCCTTATTGCTTTCTAATGGTAAAAAAAATATTAAATCGATTGTCCTGGTTTCAGAGTTTACAGATTACAAACAAATCGTTCCTCTTTATTGATATTAGTAATAGTAACTGTGGGTACTGTATAGTCAACATTAAATAGTAGACATATACAAATTATTCATAAGAATCCTGTTATTTATTACAGATGACCTTGATTACGACTCTAAACCTAATAAAATCGATTATAAAAATGGAGGGAATTCACAAATTGCATTTCGTATCGAGATTAAGGAGCCCACGCGTCAAAACGTTACAAAGTTTACATACTGAATTTCTACAAGCACCTTGTTTACACTTAAACATATCCGAGCTATTCAATTGTACGTAATCAAAACTAGTGTTGGCGGAGTCGACATATCAGGAGCTTTCTAGAAGTTTAATAAAATCATATGAAAATATTGTTGCGTACATTCGCCGGCAAAAAAAAAATACATATCAACGGCACAACGACCTTTTAAAACATATAAATACATCAAGGTCATATATATTAGAGTGATGGTAAGTCGGTGATACATATAATTTTTGACACATAAAACTAATATCAAGTACAGATAAAAAAACATAATGCAGGTAACGAACGAAGATATAAAAACGTTCACTATGAAGTTTAAGCTTTAAACGGCGCGAAGACCCTGTGAATAAAAAAAAAACAATTAATTAAGAGACAAATGAACTAAAATCCACATCAGTATTCCAATATCACCATGCATTAATTATATAGAGCAGCTGTGTCTGGTGATCAAGTGGTCATCATGATCGTCAACCTTTATCAGAAGACGACATCCAAAGAAAATGTACAAATTGTACAGTTGATGTTGCCTAGTTAGGTATTTAAAGTATCATTACTTAAATATATACAACTGAAATAATTGTTACTCTAATAACTACATGATCTAAGTACAACAATTATGTGTAACGATTTTTCGCATAGTTATTGTACCACTAGATACCTATGAACACCACTCGAAGGCCACTCCCGAACCTCCTACTTTTACGCTCTTTCGATGAAAGTGTTGAAGCTTAAGGTTGACAGAAATAATTTGCATAAAAATAAAGCGAATAATTATTGACAAAGACCATGGTGTATAAATTTGTAGGATAAGCGCCGCTCTTTATTGGATTTCGTATGTGGCACTAATATGAGAGACCTTAGGTAATTCTTCTAATCTTCAAAGTCTAATACTTTCCGTACGCTCTCAAGATACGCTATCCAAAGCTTAGGCATCTAAAGGTTGATGGAGGGACCATATGTATTTGAAATCAATTACGTCGACCTTACGATGTTCTTAATCGATTCATAAATTTAAGAAGAGAGGGTTTAGATGTGATAGGTGTATATGACGAATTAACTTTCAAAGATGACATCATCATCCGGTGTTCTGGGTAGCTATTTAACTTTATTGGGGGAATTTAAAATGGTGGTATAGTTTATAGAACCTAATTTTGGTATTTTCATAACAGGCCTTGTGAGAGTTGGATTGTTATGTGTTTAGATATAACTAATCAAACATTGTCTCTGGGAAAATAGTGACATGTTTTCAAATTGACTCAAGCATATATATCATAAAATTGTATGCGCGAAAATCATAAAGGAAATGCCTTTTAAATGTAACAATTCGAAAAAATATTTATTTGTAAAATCCACGTTTTGCAATTAATCAAAACATGCTACGTTACATTCGTAAATTAGATAAAATAGAAATAAATTATGCCCTATAAATTATTTATATATAGCTTTTTTAATCTTAAGTTGTTAAACTAATAAGGATCCTCGAGTCGGAGGATGTCTGCTGTCAGAGAAACGTTGTCTAACAAGACTCGGCGGCGAGCAATAAAGAACAATATAAATAGAACACAATCGAATAGTCTAGATCGACATCGCGTATAATATTTAAAGACTTTCAAGTAACTTTTGATGGCAATAGAAAATGTAAGCGTCTTATTCTTAAATTGATACAGGTCTCTCGAACGTTTTTATATCTCTAAGTTTTTTTAGAAAAAGTGTTGATGTCATTTTCATGAATAAAAAAAAGAATGTTTTCTATAGATATCTTTAGAAAACATTCTTTTTTATTCATAAAAATGACATCAACGCTTTTAGAATATTTTTTTTTAAAAAATTACATAAATGGCGCGTATATGGCAAAATCTCTCCTCACGCGTCACCAAATTAGTGTTCTCGACTACCTCCCCAAAAGGTTTTTATTCCTTAATTTTTACAAATAGTAAAAAAACAGTCGAAAAAAGTATTATACAAACAAACAAAAATTATACATTCTAAGCAAAATTGTAATGCAATACATACTTCATCCAGTACCAAGTTAGGCTTGTTACTTTGGTGAAAATAAGTTATACTTCTTAATTTCACCAAAGTAACTAGCTTCAGATCTACAACTATACTTGCCTCAATGAGCAAAAACTTGTCTAGTTATCCACTTCAGTTATCGCAGTTTGCGCGCGGAGTCGCCCCGCGCCGTGGGCGTTGGCGTGGGCTCCGACAGCGCCTAACCAACACCGTGCAGTTAATAGCGAAGCGATGTTATGAATTAGTACAACACATGCATGATACATGGGTACAGCACACAAGAACGTTGCCTACAGATGTTATTTCTTGTTCTCCGCAGCAGGACGTAGGCCTCCCTCATGAATGACTACAAACATCGCCCCGCCTACAAACGCCACTGCAAACAACAACCCCGCCGTCCTCATCCTGTGGACTACCGCATCCTTGACCGGATGATTGGTCCACCCTGCGTACTCCCGCAACCTTAACCGGATGATTGGTCCATCCTGTGGACTCCCGCATCCTTTACCGAATGATTGGTCTCTACAAGCCTATATACGCTACGTCGATCCTCACGTGGCCACAATAGCCGCTACTTGAGAATCAACGACCTGTGCAATACCAGGACATTTTTGATCCATCTTCTGGTCTGGGCCGCTTAATTTAGCAATTGTTCCGGCAATGTCGGAAATCTTGTTCAAGACGATAAGGAAGCATATTTGACCTTGTAAAAAGAAGCCAACGTTTTTGCGTGCAGACCAACAATGACAGTAATAAGAAATGTTTAATATGAAGAAAGGTCCAGTGTTATAAATGTGACTTTAGGTTTTGTGTTTACAGGCATGTGTTTAAAGCTTTGGCTAACAGTTAGTGAAAACGACGATATAATAGGCAAACTCTTGATTAATATGAATGTTATTAGATTTTTGTGCGTGCATAATTTAATAGACACTTAATCTAAGTTAATTTAAATTGGTTAAATAACATTTGTAATGCTTAAATGTCAAAATCCGCACATCGTCTACGATATGATTATGACCATTGATTGTTGATTGACCTTTTAACATGATTGCATGACCTCTAAACATGATTGCGAAAATTGAACAGTTGTAAGGAAAGATAGCGGCCATTCGAAGAATAAAATTACAGAGGAGATAAACAACAGCAACGAGTTATAACTGGAATTATAATCAATTGAACAAAGGCATGAAATAATTTTTATAGTACTTATAGTTACGTAGCATAAGATGCTTCTCTAGGTTAGTTTGTTTGTTTTTACTACTGTACAATATATATGTCAGCGTCAGATTGTGAACATCATCAGTTTATAATCTCACTAGTCACATTATAAACTGACATCAAATTGTGAACTGAAGGAAACATTGATAATTTGAAATCATGACAAACGCAAGAATCTTATTTATTTATTTGTTTTTTGATAACCATTTGTTTAAGATATTATTTTTGGATATAACTCCCGTGTCCAACCTAACAAAACCTAACCTAACAAATGTAACCTACAATTATCTTCCATCCTAAGTTAAACTTTAACGTGATAATGCAAGCAAAACGTCAGTTCACAATTTGACGGCTTGACTTTGACAGTCGAGAAATGATACACAAAATTGACAATGGTCCGATCAGTTTCCAATTTTTTTTTTAGTAATATGGCTAGTAAGATGGAGTACAACATACAACATTGTACAACATGAAACATTTTACAAAATACAACACAAAATATTCTAGAATATAATTGGAATAATTGGAAGAAGAAATGGCTAGTCCGTTTAATTCCAAAACAATTGACAATGACCAGAACGCTAGTCCAATCAATCAACTTCTAACTATAGTACCTAGGCTTATTGATGACATAAGAGATACTCATCTGATAGTGGTTGAACCCTGAGGCAAATCGTCCGAACTCGGTCAATCACCCTTAAGGTGCCTTAAGTGTATGTTCATTACGTGCTCAATACTTAATGTCAATTTATACGACTTTCTAATGGTCAAAATTCTGTAGTGATACTATTTGATATTTCATATCGAAGAAAGCCCTTGTCCAGTGGACGCAACATTAACCAGGTCTGTCCATTTTGTAGAAGGCCTAGCTAAGTCACCTACTTCGTGGATGCCATCCATTTCTAAATCTTCTGTTCAAAATTTATACAATTTTCTTTTTTTAAAATACCAATAAACGTATAAGCGATCAAACATATGATTAAACAAAATCGGTTTACATTTTCCGTGAGAATGCTGTAATGTTATCAAAACATAACGTAAGTCGGGCACCAACGAGCCGAGACAAATTGATTTAATTCGTCACATTTACGCCGCTGCCTAACGTAACGCAAAACGTAACGTTACCATGAGAGGTGTACATTTTTTTATGCATCAACAAAAGGTAATGATTAAAGTGCATGCGTGTTATAATGATTTATGGCAATAATTTACGATAGTATCGCTAGCTTGTGTACGACAAGTGATGCAACAGTAATCGGATATTAAAAGAGCTATTTGTGTACGTATCGTGCGACAGAAATATTGTATCTCTTAAAGGACACACAGTATAACATTAGATGCTTCATCTAGACCGCTTGTGATAAGTAAGTTCTATTTATCACCATTATGTATATATGCCAATACAATATATTTTTTATAATTGATTTGGAATGCAATTCAACGCATTTAGTCCATTTTCGCCATTTTCATTAAAGAAGAGTTAGAAGTCGCCAGATGTGGTTGATTTTAGTTCCAGTCAGTGTTTGGTGACTGACTGGAACTTTGTTTTTTTTTTATAATCACTCTTTTCTGTCTCTCTTCGCATTCGCTCTTAATTATAGGACGGATGTCCTTGAGTTATAAATGGTGTAACTAACACGACTTTGTTTTATATGTATATATATGCACGTAGATTCTTATTATAATTTTTTTTTCGTGAAATGCGGGCTAACACCAACAGATGGCATTTTCTTGGAAATGTAACTAACATATAAGAGGCGTCATTATCGAGTTCTTTTACCGATCTTTTGCAATCGAGCTATTTTTAACTATGCGAAATATTCGCACCGGTAGAGTTTTCTTTTAGATATACTTAGCCATATTATTATTATACTATTAAACTATATATATAGCACTATAATTACTATTATTTCTATATACATTTTAAGATCAGTTATATCCTATGATTTCATGCGAGTTTTCAGTTCTATCTAAGTACAGAATTAGTATTGCTGGATCTGACCTCTAATTCAGATTAAATCATGTTGTATTGATATGCGCCGTACAACAATTTAGTCATAAACACACAAACATAATCATAGCCTACATTTTACGCCACTATATTTAATTACAACTATTAACTATATAATATATTATATTTAGGATAGTATATGAATGTAATTTATGAATAAGTAATATGAAATGATAAATTGTACAAGTTATCGTTTAAGATACAGAGGAAGCAAGATAAAATATTTTACATAAATTCGTCACAGATTGCTCTTATTGACGAACACGTGTGTGCAGAACGATTAACAAATGATGTGTAATGAAATTGAGCTATATACTAAATTAAATGTTCGTTTGTTGTTCGCGTAAAAACACCATCAATAGATGGCGCTATAATTTTAACATCAAGACTGCAGCTGTTACCGACCAACAGTAGCGATCGCGATCGCTCCTCAATATCATCTCATCCTGTCTGCTGCACTGACGCCTAAACGTGAGTTATGAACAAATAACTCTTTAGAAATCTATTTTATCCCAACGAAGTCCTTCCGGATCTACTAGTGATGGTGTTTTTACGCGAACAGTTATCTTCCTACAACCATGTGATGAGCAACAGTCGTGAGATGATTTTTTTATAATGAATAAACTAACTAACGCTTGACCATATTATCGTGGTGTTAAGTGGTATATCGAAAGATGGTACGCACTAGTTTACTAACAACCTATTCACTCTTGAACCTGCTAACGTCAAAATTCGACGGAAACACTGACGCTGGCAACTTGTTCCTACACTTTGCCGTACTCACGATGAACGAAGATTCGAATCGCTTCGTTCGAACGAGCAGTATACCTACTATGAAAGGGTGAAGTCGTGTGTCTAAACATCCGATGGTAGAATATATTTATTTAAATATATAGTAGAATATAAATACACGGTATATTTGTATTACATATATCAATATAAGGTAAGTTAAAAAGTGTTTATGTTTTTAGAAACTAACCTAATTCCATATATAACAAACTTTTCGCAGTAGGTAGAAGGCATCAATCGATCACGCGGTAGATTTGTGACTACCGCTACATCAGAAGAATCAGAAGAATTAAGGATACCGGCCAAGAGGAGGCTATACAAGGAAGGGTATATCGTAGCACCTCATTCATCAGACGAAACAAAGAAGCGTACCTTTAGTATTTCCTTTCTCCTATTTAACCTTTATTTCCTTACCATTAGCGAAAAGAAATGAAAAAGAGATATATCAACTTAATTACTAATTATTTCATTAGATGTTAAAAATACATTATCCATTCAAGTGTAGTACATTACTATCGTTGTATTACCTTGGCCTTGGAGATGTCAACACCGGTGACTCCTTTGACCAGTTCCGGTATGCACTGCACGATGCTGAGCACCTCGCCGGTGAGCTTGGCTGCGCCCACCTCGCCGCCGCCGCACGACACCATCGTCACCTTGCGCGCCTGCGACAGTGGAGCCGCCACCTCCGCCGCCACCTACACACACACCATCGCCATACATCGCCTACTGCTCCAAATACGACTATCTTCCGTTAAGTACTTTCCTTTTTTGTAGAAAAGTAATAAATGTGTAGTATTTGTAATACATTTTAACTTTCTCCGCTTTTCTGCAGTAGAAACTTTAAACATTCTATATGCTTCGAAATGAAAAGATATAATCAATGACGTACAAGAACGCGTAAGTGACATTTGCGATGGAAGCCAAGGATTACAGGTTAAGAAACATAATTCTTTCAATTAATACGAAATACTTAGTTGACATAAAAGTCTGGCCAATACTATTTCTTTAAGGGATTGAAAATAAAGATTCATGATGCATGCATTATCATGATGTTAATTTTTACTCTATAAACCTTTCAATATGTCCAAATTAAATGTTCCGTTGACTTGGGCTTTCAATTCTAGTCACATTACAAGAGTGGCAAATAAAAGTAAGACCTGCCCGGGTCTTACTTTACACATAAAAGATCACATTTATAATACAGTAAAAGCTGTAGGGAATTTTAACAGATTTTAGTTAGGAAGAAAGGAGAGTTATGAATATGGAAATATGAAAGATTGGTAAACACCAATTTCTTAAATAATTATTATCTATACTAATGTTTTGATAAATAAGAAAAATAGCAAAATAAATACCATATATTCGTTTTCATGAACAAAGCAAACTTCATAACTGTCTGGACGGTATATTAGAAATATTGTTGATACAAATTGAACTGCAAAGTACCTTTGGTAATGTCTCCAGCATCATATCGATCATAGCAGCCGAACCATACTCCTTCCATGCTTCAGCCTTCTTCGCCATTTGTTCTGCATCCGCCGCTGCCTTCGCCTTTATAGCATAAGCTTCTGCCTGCAGTCAAAAAAGAATCACATGAGTTATGAAGTCTCTAATATTTACTTAGACATAAAATCACAAAATGAAAGCCTTACTAACAATTTTAAACTAGGACAAACTTTAAATTAAAACCATAAAATGTAATCTTAGTGGATAGGGAAAGGGGATTACGCCTCTGGCACCTCACTCTTCAGGTACCTTTGTACTGTGAGGTCATGATACCTCTCCAGTTGATGTGGTCCATTTATCCAACAGCTTTTACCACTATGGAGCTCCACCGCTATTGTTATATCTTACCTACTATATGTTCTTATTGATCCAGAAATATTAGGTATATAAAAAGAGGAAATTTAATTGTTGGTGAGCAACTATTACACTTTTTTATGAGGACCAAGATGATTAATACAGTTATAATAATAATAATAGTAGTGACCAAGCAACGTCTTAAGAAGCTCTCACTAAACAGTTGGATATCTTTAGAGACTGTCCACATTATAGAAGAAAGTGGCAAACGAGCTAGCGGTACACCCGATATTAAGTGACCGCCACCCATAAGCATCTGCAACAAACTAATGAGTTGCAGATCTGTTGCCTACCTTTAATGGATGGAGAAGGCGATATATGGGAAAAAGGATATTTCCTCTTTCTATCCATACCCTTCCCCGTCAAATCCTCTTTCCCTTCCCATCCCTTTGTTATTAGAAAAGAATAAGAAGGGAAAAAGGACTAGTATTTAGGAGAAAGTTTACTTCGTAGGACTCCACAGCTGGTGGATACTATTTGTTATATAATATAATATATTTTAGACTATCTGTTTTATTGTAGATTTTTAAGGTACATTAA
>DWTW01000908.1:0-14180 GCA_018246275.1 Papilio slateri | reverse complement strand
GTGTGTGTGTGTGTGTGTGTGTGTGTGTGTGTGTATTTATATATATATATATATGTTTATAAATTATTATGAAATGTATACTCTTACATTTTGTACAATGTTTGATATATTATTTATTGCTAAAGATTTTTAATCGTTGACTTCAATTAATAACAAATTCTCGCTTCAAGTCTACATAAATACAATCAATGCAACATTTTTTTTTCTCATTTATCAAGACCACAAAAAAACTGTGATTAGAATAGTTTAGAAAGAAGATAGAGACGAATAATTTTAGTATGTCCAATTAAAATCACACATTTGTAAAAGTACTTTTTCGTGTTTATATCTTAGTATCATTCTGTAATTTCAATGAGCAAAAAATGGTTGCCTAAATTGATTTCAGTTTTTAAAGCAATTAGTCATATTTTGTAATAGACGATTGCTCTCACGTGGTACATACCCTCCCATACTCTTCCATAATTATATATAATCTATTTAAGCATCACTATGATTTCAATAAAAGTTTACAAAAAAAAAATCTGTTACTAAATTTTTAATATTTCAAGTTAAGTATTGATTTAGTGCTATGAATTAATAATCACAATGTAATGTTACATAAAATAAGATGGCCACGAAGCGTCGATTTAAGAGAAATGTATTTTAGATAATTAGTTTAAGCATTCTATTTTAATAAATGTACTGAGTTGCATATAAATTTATTTTGACAACCATGTTCACTATCAAAACCAAATAGTTGGAGTATCAGAGTGGATGAAAAGCGGCCAATAGTTTTTCGATGAGCTCTTGAATGCTGGAAGACGCTGTATGTAGCAATGCATGTGGTAAAGGGCATTGGGGTTGTTGAGTTAACAATTTGATCGGTAGATTGTTAAAAGATGTTTTTGATAGTGCGGGTCAACTATACTTTCGCTATTCTAGTAATATATTTACGACTGAAAGTATTAGGATTTGAATAGTGTGGGGAAAAAAAATATCGTGTATAAAGTGAAACGTGATGTTTAATCTGCATTGCTTATCTTTTTTTATTGTAATTTAAGAATAACATCTACGAGTGATTTTATGTTGTTTTAAATTTTATCTTTGTCTATCTGGGGGTCGATTTTTGAAATAGATCGGTCGAAATCAAGCGAGTTGCGATTTCAAAGGATGGCTGCTAGTGCAAACCAAAGGTGAGCTTTGTATGGCTTAGTAATTTCTTTTGACAGATGTCAAAACGGAGGTTAAGATACGAGAGATTTATGTGAGCTGTCACTGACTGTTTATATAAATTTAGTAGCTGTTTTTATTTTTGGATAGATATAAATTTAAGTTAGAAAAATTGTGCAGAATATTTATTATGCAGAGAATTTTCATAATGTTTTCATTAGTAGACCCACGTTTTATGTAAAAAGTATCCATTGACAACATGCTTTGCTAACCATGCGAAGCCGGGCCTAGTAGTTAAAGAGAACACCCGAATTTATTGTCATTTTAATTATTAAGACTAGAATTAAGTCTTCTACTATATGGGTTTATGCTATGCAGCATTCCGTCGTCACGTCACGGCACTCCGGGAAGAATACGAATCTATTGACACCTCATTCTTCGAAATTGGTCAAGCAGCTTATGCTGCTTGATGGTCACAAATGGAACGGACATATCCGCGAAAAACATTACTTGCGCAATAAAGGTGGGCAACGCAAATGCGTTAGTCGACAACTCGATAGTTACACGCTCGCCGCCTTTTACCAAAAATATATTTATTTTTATGTAGGTATTATTGCAGAAGCTATTAAATAAGAACAGGCGGATCTAGTTTCTTTTCTATGTCGCCGCATGTGGTGTTATGTGTCTTATGCGAACTGTGCGAATACTATATTCTATGACCTGTAGATACGTATATTACATTGATTTTTGCCATCTTATATTGGCGTCAGTCAAATTCTTTTTTTCATCTACTACACTGCAAAAATTCTACGAACGTAAAACTTTAAAATTACTCGATTAAGTTACGTCACAGTTAAAAAAAAATAATCTAACAATATTTTTTTACTATCGCGTATCCATTTGTAACATGCTTGTACACTTGTATTAAAGGACACTGAGGTCATTTTAATGAACAAGTGCGTTTCAACTATTCGGTACCTACGCTCCAATGCGATGACTCACAAGTTACATAGGTTCAGGTTAACACTAGCTTGTTGGCTTCTTGACCACAGATAAAATGTATTGGAAATGGATTAATTATGGATTCTGAAGTGTATAAGAATGTTCTTGTGCTGTATATATATACCTCTATAATCCAAGCTAAAAAAATCTTCAGCTTTTTTTTGTGTTAATTTTAAGACGCAACTTGACGACGAATTCGTTTCGATAATATTGCCCTGTCTTTTTCTTCCTTTATACTATTTGTTCTCGTCAAGTCTATAAAAATCGCAGTCATGAATGGATACAGATCTTCATACTGAGAAAACGTTAAAACCAGCTGTTATTTTTTTTATTAATACAAGCGAAAGTAGTTTTGCCATTGATTTATTACGCATAGACAAATTGAAAATCTATATTGCCAGAAATTGACAAAAGGTGATGAGCATAACATTCCGTTACCAAGAAACTTTTGCGCCCATTTGACATTGCAGTGGTGTTCCCACTTGCGTTCAGCGTGCTATCTCTATCATCTCGGTTGCGCGGCCTTTCTGCAGCGGTCAGACACATTCTTAATAAACTTCACACAGCATATACAGCAATTCCTCTACTCCAGAAGAGAAGAAATGAGATGGTAAAACATTTGAAATACCAAGTTGTATTTAAACTTTAAGTTAGTTTAGTAAGTAGCTGCCTACTATATATACTTACTATATCCTGGTTTCTTTAATTATTAATCGCGCAAAAACCAACTAATGCGTTGCCTATCTTTAAAGTACAGAGATAAATAGAGAACAAGATATTTCCTCTTTCTATCAAATCCTCTTCCCCTTCCCATCATTTCCTTATGAGAAAAGAATAGGAAGGGAAGAAGGACTAATATCTAGGTCATACACTTGTTAGTTTTGGTGTTATGATTTTTTTGAAGACTTTTTTTAAATCGTTTTCAAGGTTAGCAAACAATTGAAACAATTTGTCCGCTCACCTCTCGCAGCGATGGCTGTGGTGGGGCTGAAAAGGTCATTGAGTCAAAATTTCACACAGGTAAAGAATTTTATTCATTTTATACAGGCAAAAGTCCAGATGTTCATAACTAAAGTACTTGTAGTAATTGAAATTGCAAACCGAAAATTAAAAAAGTGTTACAGATAAAACCCATAAGTTCCATAAATTAATTTTGAATTTATGAAATTTGTAATTGGAAATTGGAATTTTAATTCCAAACCTAATTTTTTTTTATATAATCATAATAATCACACAGGTCACATATTTATAATAAAATACTATAGATATTGCCAATTAAGAGTTTCACATTTTAAAACCGTAAATTATAGGTGTCATCTCGTAAAATAAAAAAAGTTACTTATTTGTTAGGTTCATGGAAGCATAAATTAAAACTTTCGTGATAATTGGTACTGCAAATTGAGAATTTATTCGTATAAACAGTAAATTAATTTCACTTTATATAATTATTAAAATAAAAGTCTTATTACATATTTAAAATACAAAATTACTCTGGGGCTACGGACCTGCATATCACTTCTCAACAATCATGTAGAGTATATAGTATTTTATATTTAATTGCACAATGTTTCTTTCTTTTGAATTAATAAATTTTGACTCGAGTATACCACCGTGGTCGCGTGCAAAGTGACACGCTATGCGAGATGACAACGCCCCTACCACTCTGTCGCGCCTCGCGCCGCCCTACAACTCTACGCGTCAACTATTGAATCAATAAAACTTTAACAAAATCTTTTGCATTATACCTTTTCTATTTCCTTTTTACATACAGTTTTAAATGAAATATAAACAAAATAAATTGAACTAGAACTGTAGTAATGATAACATAAGAATTTGGACTTTGTAATTAAGACATGTAGACATTCATAACTATGTAATAGTCACGTATGTATATATATCAGACAGTTGTAAAGTTGTTGTATATTCTGTAGGCAGGTGACGGCAATCATTTACATTCGCACCACGTATTTCCAATAAGAGCAGGAGCTAATTAGATTATCCTATTCTCATTTGAAACATATTCAGACTACACAAATCAGTCCACAGACAACAAAGTGAAATATCAAGCAAAATCAAAAAAATATTAATCTCTTTGGGTGTTCCGATAAAATTATCGGAACACGCAAAGGGATTAATATTTTTTTGATTAAATTTGATTTTAAAAATTAATTTATACTACATGCATGCAGTGGGTATACCACTGCATGCATGTAGTATAAATTAATTTTTGGCCATGCTGCTGTGGCTGATGTAACGTAAATACGGTTAAAATGTTAAAACAGAGGTCGCGTGCGCACGAGCTAGCGGGGCGACGAGGGGGCGCGGGCCGCGGGCCGCAGGTAAGGTGAGTCGCGCCCGCGGGCCCTCGGCGCCACCGCCCCGGTGGTATACAAACAGAAAACAGTTTGGCTACAAAGTCCAAACGATACAATATATATCAATCATTCAATAATAAAAATATCACATCTTTGATCCATGATATTATGCAGTTGTTAACCCCCGAAGAAGATTTGATAGAAGATAAGAACCGGAGATGATACCGACCAAACGAAACACTGAGTGGTACACGGACAATACTTGAAAGGGCGTGGCGTGCGATCATATTGATCTGCAGCACTACGGGGGCGCGCCGCGCGCCGCCTCAGGCCTGGCTTTCGTTGGTTGTGGCGGCGGCGAGCGTGGCCTGCGGCTTCGGCTTGGCCTTAGGCTGGTCGGCCCCGGCGCCTGCCGCCGCAGCCGCCGCCGCTCCCGCTCCCGCGTCCATCCGCGGTGCGCCCGACTGGAAGCTGCGCGGCCGCACGCGCCGATAGCCGCCGCGGTTCATGGGGCCCGGAGCGCCGGCGCCTCGCCGCCCGCCTCGGAAGTTGCGTCGGAAATAGCTACAAACAACATTGTTATCACCATTCACCTCGACAAGACATGAGTAATATTAACAGTTAAATTATGCACGTGTTGGCTTACCTCCGTTGTGGTGGTGCTCCCCCGTCTTGCCCCTCATCCCCCTGCGCGCCCCCCTGGCTGACCGGGGGCCCGCGACGTCCCATGCCTCCCCTGCGTGGAGCGCCCTCACCGCCGCGTCCGCCACTTTGGCGAGGGTAATATCTGTTCATAAACGGTGTATTACTATAATAAATATCTACTTCGTTGTAATATTCATCAATATAATTGGGTTTGAAGGTAAATAAAACATCAACATTTGCATCAAAACTTAAGATTTATGTTATTAACAAATCTTTTACGACATAAACAGCGATTGTACTTAATTCACTGGTTAGTAATGACAAGAATAGCATTGCCGGTGAATGGCAACCGGTAATTTGAGTACAAGCAGATATTTTAAATACAAAAATAGAATTAATTTGTGTGTGCACATTGCGTGACATATGGCGGTAGACCTACCGCCACGTACTAAACAGTACTATGTAACGTATTGCAGTTGCGATACTCACTGGCGGGAAAAGCCGCGGCGTTTGTCAGCTGCGTAGGGCGAGCCCTTTACCGGCTCGCCGCCGGGTCCGGTCACTCCTGCGGCCTCGAAGCCTTTCTCCCCGGCGACCACGGCAAACTCCACCGCCTCACCGTCGCCCACCGAGCGCACAGCCTTGCGCGGGTTGTTCCGGGCGATCGCCGTTTGATGCACAAACACATCCTCCTTCGTGTCATTCCTGTACCGCATACACATACGCTCTTACTGATTCATACACATATTACTGCTTTGTTAAAATTACTCAATATTTATAATAGAATAAAAAAAATGTATTGAATACAGAAGATATTACAAAATTGTCCATAAACACACCGTATACTGTGTTTCTATTAGGGATTAAAATATGAAATTGCCGTTTTGTACTGAAAAATTCAAAAAATTATTTTCTAAGGTAAAATATATTTATTATTTAATCTAAGTATTTACCCACAGTATCTATATATTTCTGGCATCTCACGGGAAGGTCATTTATGCCTTTGCGGTAGAATACTGGGGACCTGGACTTAACAAACCATGTGACGTCATTTTGTATTCGCGAAAAAAGTAGTAATCGCTTAGGCAAAGGTCCGGTGAGTACGAAGGATGTCGGACGATTTCTAACTGTAGGTCCTGTATCAAAGCGATTTCTCGAGCAGTGAGGTCTTGCGTTATTGTGCGGCAATTGTGTTGAAGATCGGTTCATGAGTCAAAAGAAAGTCAAACAATTGAATGTAGTCCATTTTTCAAATTTAGATTGCTCTAAGTGTCATGTGAAAAAAGTTCCATCCTGGAATCTCACACCAAGCAGGTTTAATTTTAATTCAAAGTAGCCTGGTACGGTAAAACGGCAATTTCATATTTCAACAAAAAACAAAAGGAAAACAGAATCACTAAATTCTTCATTCGCTCATTGTTTAGAAAAAAAAACACACACACACTCATTGATTTGTTAGCGTTTTAGTTATTATTTTTGATATTAAATACATCATGTAATCATATAAATACGAATACACAATATCAGAATTTCCCATATATATATATATATATATATAGGTTGGACAATGAAAGATATAACGCTAGCAACGCTAAGGGGCCGCCGTCCGTAATTACAGACACGCTAGGGATAGGGTGGGATTCAACAAAGTGTGACGTCATGTGCTAAGGGCGGGGTGAGTGAATAACACTATATCTCATATATAGTGTGTGTTTCGTGTTTGAATTTAAAATATTTAAAACCACTCAAAATGAAACTTACTTATTTTCGTGTATCTGTATTCGCTAAGTGGCCTCAAGTTCTTTTACGGTGCACGAATAAATAAAATACTTTAGATATTATTAGCTTAAAGGAATTATTAAACGATTTTCTAATTATTATTGACAGGTGAATTTGATCCGGATACGGTCAACACTAGTTTAAAGTCAAAATAATACAAAAAATATATCCAAATACTAAAGCGAAGTAAGAGCGGCAACATCGCACGACCTCGGCTCGGCGACGAGCGCGCGCGACGGCAACCTCCCAATTTATGTTAGCACGACGAATTGCATTGTACCCGCATACGGACCAAATTTTCGTGTTCGTTGAATTATAAAATACGCAACTAATTCACTTACATAATTTTTGAAACTTAGAAAAATTTTAACTTAAACAAAAGCAATAGTTAGCGTTAATTCAAGCATGTAATTAAGTTTTTGTACTGTTCAGTACTTTTTTGTTAACTTATCTAGTCCTAAATTTAACTATGAGGGCGGCAAAGGATAGCGAGATCTATATACCTATAACCCATATTATATTGTTAATGCTGAAGGTTTGTGTATGGACAATTTGAGTAAGAAATAAATATATAAAAAAAAATCGAATGAATTGTTTATATTCAAATTCCTTGCAAACATTGCCTCGCTAAATGTTGCTAAACTTCTAAGAAAAATACAGTGTAAAAAATACATATATCTATATAACGATACGACAACGCGTTGTTTTAACACTGAACAAAATTTTAAACTTATTTATAAAGATCCAAGCTTAATTTTAAATTAATTTGTAACTTTTTAGTACTTGGTTAGGACAAGTAAAATATAATTTTACCTGTTGATGAAACCATATCCGCTCTTGACATTAAACCATTTCACGGTGCCCGAAACCTTCTCAGCTGCGAACAAAACAAGAATAATTTCAATCTAAATTAGTCGATAATAAATAGTATCCCCCTTGATATATGAAACAAAAAAAAAGTGCAAACCGTAAATTAGATATTTTCAAATTAATATAATAGATTAATTTTATAGTATACTCCGTAGTGAAGCCGTTAGACCCATTGCATCGGGTCTTAAGTTTCATTTTAAACAAAAATAATAAAGTCGAAGCTATCCATTGTTTTCCGTAAAACGTCACAAGGCCATGGTCTGGTACAGATGTCTGGAAGCGGCATGTAGTAAGTAGTCCAGTTGATTTACGACGATTCAATGGTCTATCTAGAAACGATCACGTCAGTTTTTACCGTACATTATGTGCACGTAATGTGTTGATAATAAACAACTGTCAGCTGATGACTTTTTGATATTAATCGTTTCTCATTAAACTTATACACTAAAGTTAGGCACCTAGGAACGTCGGTAGTTTTTAATAGTTCTGCATTCCCGCGCTTCGAGGAAAATTAAGACTTTTAAACCTTTAAATTATCAATGTCCTTATAGTTAATGTAAATTTACAATTATCAAACAATATTTACGTTGTAAACCCTGAACCAGATACAGATTTAGTATTCAAAATATTTTTAAATTATATTAGTAGGTAAGACACGAATTTTAACTAAGCCATGCCCCAATGTGAGTCTCAACAATCCTACGTGAGCAAAGCGCGGCAACCGATTGAAGTTTGGTGCGTGATCTGAGAGACTTAGATAAAAGACGTATAACCAAATAAAGTAGTAATTTATTTCTATATAACAAAGGGCAAAACATCTACAATCAACGAACCTACGAAAATTCAAAACATCAAATATCTGCAATACGATGTTGACTTTAAGAATACATTTGGTACAATGGGCCCCAGTTGTACCGAATTGAAAATATCGCTGACAGTAATCGATTTTAGGGGGCTTCTGGGTCTGCGAAACGCTATGCAATATTGGAATATTTATCAAGATGGTGTGGATAGTATGGAGTTGTCAGGATAAACGATAGCTGAAATTAGCAGGAAGAATTGATGAAAATAGTTCTGTGTGATATAAGCAATAAAAAAGAGGCAAAATACCCATGCGCTATCTTTTGTATGCGGCCTGAGGTATCGGGAAGCCATAGATCAGAGGTGAGAGTAGTATTTCATTTAAGTAGGAAATTGCGTCTCGGACAATTGTTAATTGGAAAAAAATGGCATCATTAAACATAATTTCACAAGTTTAATCACATATACTTGCATTTTTCGGATTGGACTCTCATTATGATAAACAAATAGCTTCAAATTAATAAAAAACAAAATAAATTAGTAAAACCAAAACCGTTTATATGACGCTATCTTATAAAGTCGCAGTTGCGGCCGTCTCTTTCTAACGCTTTCCATATCGCAGCTATCTCTCTCACGCACGCAACAAAGTATTTGCCGCGCTCTTCTAGCTCACGAATGTTTTTGAGTGATTTAGATCCGCCCGGCTCTTATTACAACAACCGAATTTATGTCTGTCAAATTACATTTCGATAGCAAAAATAAACATATGGAAATATCTGTTAAACAAAAGCGTTTGGAAAAAGTTTTATTACTAAAATTTATATGGCGCGAAGTTAGGAATTGTATATATAAATTTAGAAAAAAGAATTATGAAAATAAGCCAACGCAACCGTATTCAGGCCAGATCGATTGAACATATTTTCGAAAACTTTGTTAGCTTTCGAATCAATATAAAACAGCAAAGCAAACAAAGTAAAGATGAAAACAGATTTAAAATGCAACACGATCCAAAACATCCCGCGTCTAGTAAAACGTGCGCCGGCTGTTTATAGTTGGATCCCAGCAATAGATTATAAATTTTATTAGCCCGTTTGTGTCGTCGCATTGCGTTATAAATGTGTCTTCTTTATTCTTTTAGCGGCGTTGTGATTGGGTAGCCGGCCGCTTGCGCTACGCGAGGAAGCATCGACCAACCGGCGTAACAATCAATAATGCATCACGGAATCAAACTTAATACTTTTGATGTATTTATTTATTTTTAGTACCTAATTAATTCGCAATAACCGCAAAAAAATAGGAAATGTATTACGAAAAACAATGCCTTTCATTTAAGTGACCATGTGCTTTTCGTACACGATTGACGGGCGACGATAAAATGGCGGTAGCACTTACCAATGACCTGCTTTTGTTTAGCGGCTTTAGCCTGTAGCGGTTGAGTCTGCTGGTCTTGTTGCTGCTGTTGTTGAGGTTGCTGCTGCTGCGGCGCCTTTTCGGTATCAGCCATGGTGTAATTGGCGAAACGGCGATGGTGGCTAGATGGTAAATTCCTCCACGACCTCTCCTCGATGTTCACTGCTCTTCGATCGTTGCAAATGGATTTAGACAGCTAGTTTGACAATCAATTTATATTGCATCTAGTTCTGTTATGTTGGTAACATGACTTCCTACCAAAATAGGTGACTTCACATATAAAATCAAACGTCTCTATTATTTTATTTTGTAAGAAAAATATCTTTTTCGTAATTAACTTTAAAGAAAATTCAGTATGTTGATCAAATTTTGAGCAATATGTATACCGCGTGGGGTTGCCACCAAGAAATCGGTATTCTGCGCACTACAATGAAAAGAACATACGTATAAAAATGAAGCATTTGTAAAATTTCGTAACCTTTTCATAAAAAAACAACTTGATTTTCATAATGTTGAAATACTACTCAAATAAATTTTTTATTATAGTAAATTTTTGACTAAAATTTACGAATATTATTAAAATTCCTTATTTATGAGTGCACTTTAAAACACATGAAAAAAAGATTTAACTTTTTGGCCACCACAGATCTTACTTCGAACGCACTGTATACTCTACTTAATATAACATGACCCTCATGTAATGGATCGATTTGTCCATGCAACCACGCTATCTATGTAATAAGAATATTTGAATTTTCATTGATTTCCACATGAATTAACAGATTATTTTCATCTTTAAATTTCATAAGGGAAAACGATTAGAACATATTTACTACTATTAAGGTCTGATATGAAACGCTGCACTTTTTTATGATTCTGTTAAAAAGGAAGATATAAGTAATATCAAAAGAATAGATATAAATATAAACGTGTACAATTTTTAAACATTAAGAAATAAAAAAAAGACGTTAAAAATAGACCTTAAATTAATGTTATTTATTTTTTACACTTTACTTTTATAAATTATTCTCGACATGCTTTGCAATACAACGTAGATAAAAAATAGTTTGATTTTATATTCTGCATAGTATTTATGTTTAGATTAGTTTGTTATTTAGTTCTTAGTATTTAATTTTTATACAATAGTGGCAATGCTTTTCCATTCCGTTTGTCTGCTTGATTTTTGGAATTTCGCTTTCATCGCCAAAATATGAGTAAACTAATTACTTTTTATCTATAAAGCTAATTTTATTGATTAAGATTTTTTTGGGCCAGAAACTCTTGTGGGTGTGTCTCAAAAAAATCAATGTTTCACCACAATCTGATCAATGCTTTAGGAATGCATAGAGGACAAACATTGAGTTTTATTTATATAGATTTTTCTAAACTATGTGGCTGAGTTTATATGCTGCGCCATGCCAGTGTTGCTAGAGAGCTTAAGAGGAATTTATTTTTGAGGTATCACGAATTCCGCTAGGAGTATAGTCACAGATTAATAGTATAGTATTCTGTGATCACGAATGACAAACTGACGATTAAACCGAGTAATCAAAATATAAATAAAATGTTTATTACGATTTTATTATCCTCTTTGGCGATGCATAGCCAAGGGAACTTATGTAGTTTTTTTATTATATATACAGAGTTAAATGGAAACTAAGATTGAGCCGCGTCTTTGAGACAAATTTCTCTTAAAGGTGTTGGGTTTTAACTATGTAGGCATATGCAAACTGCAACTTAGCTTTGTCAAAGTACGGATACTCAGTCGAAAGAAAGTTAATGACTTAATGGGCGAAAATACCTCTTTTTTTCTTACCATAATTCTGTAAAATTTATTTAGAACACATCAAATACAATTAGCGAAATAAGTTGGAAACAGTTGCTTCAATCTTTACTTTTGCATACAATACATTTTTAATGACTTCAGACTTATTGTTATGGATAAGCAAATATTGCTGTGACCATTAGCATTTTCACTGCTTCAATTAATATTGTACTTGAGTAGGAGACAGCTCTGCAGCTGTTAGTATACACCAGAATGTTCCTAATATTAGTTATTTATCAATGAATAGTGCTGAATATAATTCTATTGAGGTTTATTGCGCTTCCTTGGCAATAAACAACTATTTTTTTAAAAAACAAGATATATCAACTTGATTTTATACAATTTGGTGTTTTAAATGATTTGCATGGTCTCATCACAATAAAACTAAGTAAACTATGTGACCTAACTAAAGTTAAAATTATTACATACTACATAAGAAAACAAAAATGGAGGTGGGCAGGCCACATGAGGAGCAATAAAGAAAAATAGGTGAAGGATGTAACAGGGTGGTGCCCAAGACAAAATAAGAGAAGAAAAGGGAGGCAACGTCTTAGATGGGAGGACAATATCAGAAAATTAGTTGCTATTACTAGGAGGAGGATAACCCATAATGGAAAAGAATAGCAAGCTTTAGGGGAGGCCTTTGTGGAAATGCAATACAATCTTGAAATTGGTGTCAAATACTTTTCGCAATTTATATTTGTCTATTATATATTTATAAGATTGTTGAATAAAGGCTATCATTATGGTTTCATCAAACATAATGTCAAACCACAAAACATTATAGACAACAAAAAAAATTCTACCAAAAAAAAAATAATGTACAATTGGTTGCCAAGACTCACAAGGTTATTACTATTTTTATTGGGTTTGAAATTTTGTATGGTTCTAGATAATTATAACAAAATATATGCTAAGATTTACTTACCTCAACAGCAATAGGGCTTTTAATCTTCTTCCTCCTGCCCTTTTCCCAGCTATGTGGGGTCGGCACAGTATGTACTTCTCTACCATGTCTCTCTATCGGACGTCATATCTGAATTCACACTCTTCTTACACATGTAAGAGGATTAAACATTTCACACAATCCATCCACACTTTCTTCGGTCTTCCTCTACCCTTATAACCATCCACATTCATTCTCATTACTTTCTTTGTCATATGTCCTTCTTCCCTCCGCATAACATGCACACACCACGCTAACCTCTTGCTCCTCAATTTCTCTGTCACTGGAACAACTTTCAGACTTCCTCTAATATACTCATTCTTAATGTTATCCATCCTAGTGACACCATACATCCATCTTAACATTCGCATCTCGGACACATGTAATCTCCTTTTATCCGAACCTTTAATGGTCCAACACTCAGCTCCATACAATACAACAGGTCTAACGACCGACTTGTAGATCTGTCCCTTAAGCTTTAGGGGCATTCGTCGATCACAAGTCGTTCCAGTGACCTGTCGCCATTTCATCCAACCTGCATTTATTCGGCTTCTCACATCTCGATCAATATCGTCGTCGCATTATATAAGTGAACCTAGATACTTAGAGTCATACTATACTCATGGTGTGGAATTAAGATACAAACTCTATGGTGTTTCAGAAACATGAATTGTAAATTAATCGTTTTAAACGCTACACCCTGACTGCTTAAATGAAATGAAATGATTTTCAGAGCATGCTTACACACGTATATTGCGAACAATATTCACGCTTTCACTCTTATGTCTAATAGACTATTGTTGTTATTTACGTTAAATATAAATTCAATTTAGCCTTGAAGATATGAATGATACTTTTATTGAATTCTATTATTTTACAAGTCACAAAGTCGAAAAGTTCCACAGATTACTACGTGGTACATATTCCACTTGGCGCGATCCTGGCACACCCCTTCGCTTACATCTCTGCACACATGCTCAGTGAGCATAACGGGTACTCCTTATATCTGTGTCGCCTTCTTTTTAAACATGTGGTTACATGTTGCAATATAATTAAAAATTATAATAATATAATAATTTATTTTAAAACTTTCAATTACATTAATAAACTTATTAATTTTTATATCGTGGTGACGAACGCAAGACACTGCTACCATTTTGTTTTTTCTCGGTTTATTGGTCACTAGCGGCCTGCCCCGGCTTCGCAGGTGCTATTAACAAAATTTTCAAAAATTCATAAATTATATCGCCTATGTTCATTAGGGATAATGTAGGATTCCAATGGTGAAAGAATTTTTCAAATCGGACCAATAGTTTCAGAGCCTATTCACTTCAAACAAACAATCAAATCTTTCCTCTTTATAATATTAGTATAGAAGTACTTATAGAACACACAAACAGACGTCACTGCATTCAGTATATTACCTCTGAATGTGCGG
>DWTW01000907.1:0-14180 GCA_018246275.1 Papilio slateri | reverse complement strand
TTTTATTTCATACGAACTCACTCAAAATGAGCTGGCAAGATTATGTCGATAAACAGTTATTGGCATCTAGATGTGTAACAAAGGCTGCGATTGCCGGTCACGATGGAAATGTCTGGGCCAAGTCGGAAGGATTCGATGTAAGTTTATGGCTTTGTTACGTTTAAGTGGTCAGTGGTTTGTCTTTTTTGATACGTGATAAGATATTTTGAGTGTCTAAATAGTGATTTCTATTGCTGTACATTTTTTTGTAAGGGTGGATGACGAATCCGGCAAGTTTGACAAGATGGCGACATGTGGTTGTAGCTAATTCAAATAAAACGACTGAATTATCGATGTCTTTGCCATCTCCATACTGAGATATCTGTAAGATTTAATATACATCTATATGATTAGTTAAGGAAAGTTTTGTTCCTGAGTAAATGCTGTAAGGCATATAAAATCATCTTTTAAAAGCCGGCCGGTCTTGGTTATGGTTACACGTCGTCGCTTATTAGGGTTATCATAAATTAAATAAACCAATAAAATATATATTTCTTTGTACTTGTCTATTTGTTCTTTGTTTTCTGTCTATTCCTTGTGTTCTTATTAATTTTCTTCACAGTTCAAATTAAAGTGGATACCGTGCTGTTTTGATTGTTATTCATCTGCACTAACAAATAAATATTATTTTCTAATTGAAATAACATATTTCTGCATTTGACTCTCTTTCTGTAATTTTTTTTGTCATATGTAAAAGTAACAATAATAAAAAATATACTAGACTATTTCATGAATTTATGTGTATTTATGTATGTGTATACACATAATTGATTTGTACATCAAATGGTGACTATCACTGATACTCTAGATTTGGTGTTTCCAATTTATATTGCAATTAATTTGGAATATTATTATTTCTGTATGATTATCATTTATTAATGTAATTTCATCCCAAGTAGATTGTATTAACCAATGATTTTGTTAGTGACAGTGCCTGAGATTAGTGACATACTAAAGAAAGGCAATATAAGAAGTTCCCGTAACTGATGAGCATGTATATGTAGATGTATGGATGTAGATGAAGCGAGAGAGGTGTGCCAGGATCGCACCAAATGGAAATCCATGATCTTTGCCTACCCCTCTGGGTTACGGGTGTGAGCGCATATTTATTTATTTACAATGATATCAGCCCACTACAGTCCACTGCTCTGTTTATAGATTGATCAAATTGTGGTAAAAAGAGAGCTGTGGTCTTGAGAGATCAGGGTCAAGGTTGAGTTGAGAATATTAATGCACTAGCCGACCCAGTAGACATTGTTTAGCATGAACATTTTTTTTTACCACAGAATAAATAGATTTGTTACTCAAAAAAATTCGAAAAACTCAAACCCGAGCACAGAACTACCTACTAGGTCCAACTGGTAATCTAAACCATTCCAGGACCTACTGAAATACACATAAAATGCAATCCTCCCTATAAATAATTCTTGATATTCTGTAATCACTTTCAACAGTACCATTAGGCTTTGTTCCATGACATTTGAAATAATGTCGACCCTACTGAAAAGGAATTTTAGATTTCCTAAGTCCAAAGTCTTTTCACTGTAATAAAAATATTTTAACTGTATTGGTTTTTCTCTCAGCTGTCTGCAGTGAATTCTGCTAACATGAAGCAAATTGTTCAATTGATTAATATATGTGTATACTATTACAAAAGCTTTTTATAGAACAATAAAGATCACCCACATTCAAATCTTGTTAAAACCTTTTTTGAAAGAAAATACGAGTCTTTATTCTATCATTGCAGCAGAGATGCCAACTGTTTATATTGTTATGTACTCTTGTTAACCTATGTAATTGCATATAATAGTATCTTTTGTGGGCCTATCCAGGTGGGTTTCCACCAGATGGTTTTTTTTAGCACCCAGAAACCTGATCCAAACATACAATGAATTATATTGAGTTTGTATTGTATTTCACTTATTATCTAATTGATGTATTATTACATAGTGTTAAAAAAATGAAACAATTATAACAAACAATATATACATATATATAATTATAACAAAAATAATTTGGTTTGATGGCTGTTGCATTACAGTCTAGTGCTTAAATCTCAAGTTATGAACAAATTTTAACTGTGGTAGCGTCGACAACATCTGTTGCACAAATTGGCTGGATTGATTGGTGAAATACCAACCTCACAGAAGACAGGTACGAAGTAGAAGTATTCTGTGTAGTTTATTTTGATTAGTGAGGTGCTGAAGGCTTAATTCATCTTTTCCTTCCCGATGGGAAGAGGAGGAGAAGAGGATTTGATAGTGGTGGAGATGAATTGGGAAAGGAAATATCCTTTTTTATTTCTCCCCTCCTCTGTCCATTAAAGGTAGCCAATGCATTTTCAACTCATAAGGTTAATGCAAGATGTCTCTGGGCATTGGTCACTTGATATGGTGAACTACTAGCTCATTTGCCACCTCCTTCCATAAAAAAATATTTTTCTAAGATCCCATATAACAAATAACAATTTGTATCCCACATTGACTTGAATGTGGGATACAAATTGTTGTTTGCTGTACATCATTCACTAAACTGACTGTTTTCGGTCTTACAATATTCAAAGAGATAGGACAATAGTTTTTCGGTATTAATTCACTTCCGCACTAATGCATGTTTGTGGTAACAGTGGCTGCTAATTTTACATGCAGTTTAAGCAGTCTTCAAATGTATCATAACTATATTGAAAAGACACCATAGGTGTGGTATTGGGTCGTTTACTTATAATGTCGCCATTTGTCGATTGATATTGTTATACAAAAATTGTCATTACTCTTGTAGTATTTATAAAGATATATAATACTCAAAATACAGAGCTTCCTGTTTTGAAAATAATGCTGGGATTTTAATATTAAATTGAAGTATTTTAAATTTAACACCCTCAGTGTTAAATTTCATAATTTTTGTACCTTTTCCATATTTTACTGGTTATAACAATAAATTTAATTGTCAACATAAATGAAGTTTTAAGTTGTAACAGTGTTTCGTTGTTGATAGATATCAAAAGATGAAGTCGCAAAGATAGTGGCCGGTTTCGAGAATGAATCACTGCTGACGGGCGGCGGCGTGACGATAGCGGGCACGCGGTACATCTACCTCAGTGGCACAGACCGCATCATACGCGCGAAGCTAGGCAAGGTCGGCGTGCACTGCATGAAGACGCAGCAAGGTGAGCCTTCTACCTGCCTTACCTTATACCGTACCCAACCTAGGTTAGCTCCTGTCCTAATAAGGTCATAAAACCTTTGTTCTCAATTCAAATTTCAAGGTAATCAGAGTAATTTAAACACATACAATTATGCTTAGTGGATACATAAGCTGTTGGAGCTCTGCCTAGCTTGGGTAAATTTTAAAACTTCACGATAATAATTAAAAATATAGCCTGTTACTTTTGAATATTGTAGCTTTTTAATAGCTAAAGAAATTTTTAAATAGTTTTGGAAGTTTTAGAGCTCTTCATTATTACAAACAAATCCTCTTTATTTTTCGACGATATCTGGGCACAGAGGTTAACCATTACGGAATTTGTAATATTTTTAAAATTGCGATTAGGTTAAAGATTATGTATAAGATTAGGTATGCAAAACCTGCCAATTGTAGAATAGCTTAACTGATTGATTACCAAGTATTTACACAAACAGTCTAATAAGCGAATCCAAAAATAGTAATTGTTCAGAGGCGCGCTACCTACCGCTCTTTCTTAGCAAGCACCTGTATATCAAGTTCGAAGTGCCGTTGGCCGAACGGCGCAAACCTGTTCTGTCGAAAGACGAGAGCGGTTTGGCAGAGTGATTGGGATCGATTCGCTGCTCAAAGGACTGTCCAAGTGGAAAGGGGTTGATATGCCGTCAAAGGTCACATCAAAGTTAATCAGGCAAAGCGTTTTTGTTGTCATGTATTTAGAAATTAAATGAAAACTGATGTACGGGATGGACAATCTAATATAATCGGATAATCTTTTGGGAAAGGCATTTATTACGTATATTTATTTGAGGAGCCCCCGTGCAAATGTGTTACTGATAAAGATAAAATAATAAACATAATTCTTAAATAAAACTTACAGTATTTTATTTTTTTATTATTATGTATGTACGAAAATAGTTTCTTTAACACAAAAGTCATTAAGTATTGATAAATTTAAATAGTTGTTTGTAACTATTACAGCATTATTTACAATACATAATGGCTGTAAGCCCTACGTGTTATGAATTGTAGATTACGCTATCAGCTATACTGAGATGGCTTAAGGGGTTTAAAAAAAAGGCAAATGTCACTTCACCTTATTGTGAAATAGAAAATTTATTAATGCTGCTTTTTCATTTTTGTACGTACCGTAAAAAATAAGTTTAAGTAAATATTTAATATTGCAACAAAATGGTAGCGTAATGGTCGTCGTTATGTGTTTCTTTAATAAATCCCTCGCCTTCAGTAAATTTGTTTTGTATTACGGTTCAGTACGGTGCACTCTGTAGCACCTTTATTCACACGAATTAGACAAAACTATAACAACATGGACATGATAAATATAGATAAAAAGACACTTTCTTGAGGATCAATTGTTATTGCTCTTGTCAGAGGCAGGAGGGTCTCCCGTTCATCTTCTTCTCCCTTTCCTTTTCCCACTTTATGTGGGGTCGACACAGTACGACCGTAGTCCATACTGTAATAGGTTTTGGCTATAGTTTTTTTCCGGCCGGCCGCCTGCCTGACGCCAACCCTCCTCGGGCATATGAAATATTAGTAGATTATCGAAATAATTTACTAATATTTCTTTTAACCATGTCCAAACGAGTTTTTTTTTTAAATTGGTTGGACAAGGTTCACGACAATAGTCGAATGGCGTGATTCGAACGCACGACCATGTTGTGCATGTTTCGCGGTCCGCACCCTTAACCATTAGGCTATTAGCTTTTGAATGCCCGGAGCCGTATACCACAACGTATCACCACCGTCATGTTTGATAATAAGATATTTGTTTTAAGATACGGAGCCTGAACGACATATTTTTTTTGCAGCCGTCGTAATTTCACTCTATGAAGACCCCATCCAACCCCAGCAAGCTGCATCCGTAGTGGAGAAATTAGGAGACTATTTAGTTACCTGTGGTTATTAGAGGTATGGTATGGTAGTTTTAACTCTAATTAATCTTATTGTACACGAAAAATATGGAGTGATATCACTAACAGTATACAATTTTGTTCGCAGATCGAAGCGCGCCGTGATCTAAGAATACTATAAGATAATATTTTTTCCACAGGGAAATAAGTAACTGCATTTTGTATATTCTATAAAAGTGATAAGGACCGTTCATTTGTTTTGATATTTGATAAATTACGTCGGCATCGTGTTCGTGTGCGATGCGCGCAGCGGCCGCGCGCAGCCGCAATTACTTTGCGGATTCTGGATACTCTTTTATACGCTCACCGCTTCCTCGGAGTAATTGTTGCTGCCACGGGGTTTAAATTTGTATCTTAAAAGTTTGCTTTTTCCGACCGGTACATTAAAACATATTCCGCTACGCAAGCGGCCTCAAAGCATGGTGTATAGAGATTTTTTTGGATTTCTTTTCAAGCCATCTGATAACCGTTGTCATCTCGCGTTTAATGTAATGTAGGTATAATCGTGAAAGTTTGCTCGCAGAGATCAGACATATTTAGTGCGTGCGCGTGTAGACGCTCGATGGAGAAATGAAATAATCACGTAATGAAATTACTGTAACAATGACAACATAATTATATATGTAATTACAAGTAAGCATTTGTGTAAGGGCTTGTTACAAAATGAAATACACTGTAACCCAAGTAAAATATTACGATTTTAATTGAAAATCTCTAGTCCCACTGGAACCATCGTGTGAGAAATGCAAAGATATTGGATTCGCCAGTGTGAGGCGGCGACGCCCGCGACGCCGCCACTCCGCCATTTCGCTATGCTTCCTTTTTTAATTACGCAGCATTTATATTCTCGTGTAGTGAATAATAAACATTGCATTCTGTTCTATTCTATCTCCTCTTAACTGCAGAAACTAGAAGCGCTCAATTTACTCTGTATCCCGAAATAAGGCTTGCAGTAAACGAAGGGTGCATATTGTTTATATTTGATATTACTACTATAGCTTTGTACATTGTTTCTGATAAGCGATGGGAACTGTGTCTATCTTATAATAAAATGATTTGTATTATAGTTGTAGTTAGTTTTACTTTCCTTACTTACCTTTCCACTTACCTCTGCTTCAGGGGAAATCAATGAAACAATATTTATTGCTAATGAACATAATTTATTTTCCTTGACAAAATCTACAGTAATAAGAGTTAAGTACACTCGAATGAATACAAGGATCGGTATAAAACGTTAAGACTTGTACCTATGCCTATCAAGTGATTTGGTTCTTCAAGATGGATCATACGGAACACACGAGGATCATCTTGCACGATCTAATCCTACAGTACAAAGTAATTATCCAACGATTCAGTTTAAAGTTAATCTTACGTAAGGAGTTGTGTGTCGATAAAGCGTACATTCCCTAACTCGGCATAAATAGTTTTGCGAATACATGGGGTCGATTTGCAATTACAATTACTTTTATAATTATATTACTAATAAAAGAACATTGGATGTACATAATGGTCTACATGGTCATCTATCTACATTTCTACATCTATTTATAAGAAAGAAAAGTTTTAAAATTGCACAAAATACATGCTTATTATCATCTTACAAATAAATTATGCGTTGTTATATAACCTTATACAAGTATCGCTATACATCGGACTCGACTGAATCGTCTAAAAAATACAACAGACACAAATAAAGGGAAAATCGCGTGTATAATGTGCGTACCGGCTTACAGCGCTGGCAGCGTCCATTTGTTGTACGGCAAACGTTTTATTTCTAACTCCAATATCCCTCATGCGAAAAATCATCGAATTAACATTACAATATTTAGATCGAAACAACAGAAATTACTTATTTAATGCGCGGCGCGGTATACATACTTAACAAATAGTTACGTGCTCTTGTCACGTAGTTCCTCCCTCCCCTATTCGTACTGTCTACGGAAGAGACTTCATGGTCATACCACAGATCGAGTTATCTCGTCACGGATGCTCCAAGGAGTAGTGGCGAGATTTTTTCCAGAAGCTTCTGAAGAATCCTTTGCGCTGTTTTTGTCCTGGATGTTCATCGCCTATTAACAAACAAAAATCATTATTAGCTTCACTTACATTCAATATAAATCATGAACCTTTGCTTGGATTAGGATACGGATTTTCCGTTTAGTTCTAACTGGTATGAACCGTTTAATTTATTGTTTTCCTGTTATTCATTTGTAGCAGGTAATTTTATCGATTACAATTTTTATTAAGCCTATGAAAAAAAAACTAATCGCTAGTATCTATATATTTTTTTAAATAGATGATGTAAGCGTTTGTTTACGCTTGTAGCAGCCGTGAGCCCTTAGCTTAGGGGTAAGAGGGGGAATGAGAGCGGGAATGTCAAGTGTACGCCCGTCTGTCTGTCGGCCGCGCGCAGGGTCGATACCGGCGCCGTATCGTAGGCACGAATGCGCCGTCTTTAGCCCCTCACTATTTAACATGTTTTGTTTTTCGTATGGAGTTTTTTCTCATGCAAGTTTTTTAGTTACTACAATTCGATTGAATCAAGCTATTATGTACATAAAACCGTCAGGTCGTGAGTCGGGCGTCCGTCGTCCCTTTGAATAATTGGGTATTAAAGTAATATTTTCTGCAATATAATCAATAACGAGTAATGCAGTAGATGTAACTGTAATGTTATAAGTGCTTACGTCGCCTAGTTATAAATAAATTATTACCCCTTTGCCAAACGTCCGGAGTCGGACCAAAGTTCCGTCACACAAGAACGGTAACTTGTTTAATTATAAAATTAAACCAGAAAGTAAAACACCCTAAGAGCTATTATCGGTAATATAAAAGACCATTTTTTAAAAGCCATGTATTTTTTAATCTCACATCTCTAGGTTGTATGGTTTAGTCAACAATACCCGCGGACCGTTATGTTGACTCTTCTGTATTAGACGAAAACATTAATTTAGCCGCGACCTCATTTCCTCGGGTTGCAACTGAAGCGCTACAGTAAGCCTAATTAGCTGCACGTTTTAATCGCTGTATATACATAAATTAGTTTTAAACTCATAAGACCGTGAATTTCATCCGAGATTCAGTTTCTTGAATTCATCTTGTTTATTTTTTCAAAATACAGCTTTAGGTAAATATTTGATTAAATTTATACAATGTAATTGAATACATTGTTAATGAAGTGAGCGGTGTCGTCAGTAGGGCGTCCGAGAATAGTGCAGTATGTGGATGTTTTCCAGCGAACGTCCCAAATGCCGTGATGCCTAAAATAGCCACAGAGAATCCGCTCTGATATTTGACGCCCGATAAAATGTTTGGTATTTTACACGAAAATCGCTAGGGTACAGATTAAAAAATAACGTAAATGAAATATAAATAAAGGTATAAAAGTATACAATAATGAAGACAGTAAATCACGTGCAATGTAGTCTTATAGCGCCTCGACGCTCAATCTACTTATCGCTAGCAGCCTATTTATAGCGTGCGCAGTGGAGGCCTGCCCCATTCAAGTTCATTGGCTAGATTCCCCGCAAAGATTGTGGATACGCCATGTGCTCGCATTTGGTACATATATTATTTAATAACATACGGCGATAAGAACAGATGAATTAAGGTTAATTAAATAAAAAATCTTTATCTGAATCATCAACAATTTTGCGTAATGAGTCATAATCAACAGATTTATTTTTTATCCTATGATTCATTTTCGTAAATTAAAATTTGAGTCCCTATGTCATAGATTATAATAGTTTACAAGTTTTTGTGCACACATCGTTTAGATTTGAAAATATACCCCCGATATGATTTTGAGTCATCGTAGTAATACGTGTGGTGTATCAACCCAACTGTGTTGGAGTATGAATCAGGGGGTAAATGAATCATTTCGATGCCAACTTGGGAGAGCAGTGGAATATGAACAAAGGGGTCGATGAAGTTTTAAATATCTAATCGGGTCACGAAGATCGTCTTCGGGATGTAGGAAGGGCTGTGATGAGTGTAGCGGGGAACGTGTGTGGTGGGTATGGGAGGTGGTGCGCGGGGTGCGGGCAGGGGGAGGGTGGCTGCAGGGTTCGACGACACTTCGGTGAAGGGCAGCGAGGTCGGAGTCGCGCAGCGTTCGCTTTCGTCGGCGCGCGGCGGCGGCGTATCGATCGCGCAGCCTCCGCGCTTCGGTCCTGTGTCCTCCCGCACCGCGCTCTGTCCGGCTAACACGACAGACCTTACGATAACTGCTTATTGTGCCAGATCCACCCCTGCGGCATTTTTATTTTACGACTCCGATGATCTTAGGCAAATGTTGTCTTTTTTAGTTAGAAAACGTAACAGATGACTACGAAGTGGGAATGAAACGACTGCAGTGATTTAGAGTGTGTACAACACGCTGTCCGTTGTAATTAAAAGTTAGTAATAGAAAACATGATGTCTCAATAAAGTAGTCTTAGTAATGACCTAAAAACGTAAGCTTGTTACTTAATTATGAATAAAAATTACTATGTAGTTTGGGTTCTATGAATATTATGTTTAGTGTCAAAGACGTACAGACAACACAAAGATAGATATGCGGGTACACATACAGCAGATACAATTTTTTTAACAAATAATTTTATTTACATAATCCGATATTTCAAAATGTGACAACGGGAGCAAGGGCACCGACCTTTATCAAAATCGCACATCTACAACTACTCTGTTATTAAAATCACTATGCATATTAATACAAAAAGAAAAAAACCCAAACTATTATATAAAAATACATCAGTTTTTAGAAAATTTTAATTAGCGACCAACATTTTGGTTTCACTGATTTCATTGATTGCAACAGTATCGAGTCGAACATACAACGCATTGCACCAAGCCGTGCAGTATCTTATCGCTAGCCTGAATGTTGGTTAAAAGGAAAGTTACTTTATCTGTTGAACGACAATGGTCACTTCAGCCGTATGAGATAATACGATATAGACATTCTAGCGATAACTTATTGTCAGTTTACGTTTAGGAAAAGAAGCTTACAATACTAAAACAATGGTATAATTTTTTTGTTTCATGTACGACAGCTTAGTCATTTTTTTTTATAAAATCCGTGGTGCCTTGTATACTTGTGTCGCTAGCTGCTTACATGGCTAGTATCCGTTTTTTTGATCGTTCAACAAAAAGTATGATCAACAACAGACCTGCGGCTGGTGAGGTGATTAATGATAGAAGTAGGTTTGTTTAATTAATAGGTAAGAAAAGGGCATGTTGAAGTACCAATTGACTGGAATATTGCCAAATGTAAAAAGTTTCGTGTTGAGGAAGCGAGTACTGATACAGAATTGAAGGAGATTGAGACAGACATGTTTCAAGATCGTCGAGTATTTCGCGGAGTCTTACAATACACAACAAATAATATTAGTATCATAGTAAATTTCAAGTCTTTTATCGAATCATTAGTGTAATATAACATGAAAAGATGTTAAAACATGACAGTCGAACCTTTTAACTAGGGATTTTTGGTACCAAGATAGAATAAGATGCTAGTTCAAATTATCATTAATTTGTTTTTTGTCATACAAAGGTATGCATGTTAAAAAAATAGAATTATGCCGCCTGACGCTAACTCTCCTCAGGACTCTCCTATTTTAATTTTTCAGAGAATTTCAACATTTAATACGTATTACTAATATACCGTATTTATGAAAATAAACTATTACTGTATTTTTATTGTTATGTTTTTTTTAAAGGAAATTTCCAAGAAGATCGAAATACAAAATAGTCCAAAACACCGAGTTTGTCAATCATCTATAGACACATGAGACGCGTCTCGTTATCCCTTTTGCTTTGGGAACGTATTGTTGTACTAAAGTTATATAATATTAAAGCTTGGCAGTATAAATAGTCTGCGGCGAATATTATCATCGACTCTCCTGTTCAAATTGGGATTCTTATCGATCTTATGAAAATATTCAAACATATTAGTATAACATATTAATATAACATAATAGTATACGGCGATAGGCAAAGCTACGTGAGACGGGAAGCGGATATTCTATCTCTGTCTGACTAAGATAAACGATGTGTGTGTTTCTTCTTTTTTATCAATAGCATATTAACACGATCGAGATTAACGGTAACCACAAGAAATGAAAGCGATTAAGTTAAACGTGTTTTCTGGGCAATGATTCATGAATAGTCAAAATGTGGATTCGTAAATGCGTTGTAGGTAAGCGAAAGAGGAATGTAAAAAATATGTGAATAATTAATGTAACGTGATTTATGTTTACAAAATCTCCATATAAATTTTGAAGTAAATGAGATTGGTTATATTGCTTTGTATAATTCACATGTAAAGCCATACAATATTTTACGGGACTTTCTCAGGAAGCTCTGAACTCCATCTAGAAGTTTGGTATTGTATAAATAAAATATATGTCCTGTTTGTACAAAGAGAAAAAATGGAGGGAATGTTGTAGGGAAAAAGGGGAGGATGTTGCTACACCAAACAAATTAAATTTACCATACCACTACAAATAATATTAAATTTACCCATATTTGGTAGTTTTATTTATTGTTTTATTAAACAGGTATAGTTTTGGAATGCTACCAACAAGACGGTGTAATGGATGTATTTTGGAAATCTGTAGTGTTACAAGGTAGAGATGAAGTGAAACTCAGTAGCGAGAATTGTTTCAAACAATTTTCGAACCTCCTCAAGATATAGACGGTAGAAAATGCAAAGTGACTCGATGTCTCTCTGTAAGGCCAAGAAGAAGGCCGGTCGATAAGAGTTTAGTGTTTGAACTGTTCTCCGTTGTAGGCTTTCTAAAAAAGGTGTAAATAGTAACTCAAATGAGGCCAAATTCGTGCCTTATACAGCTCTAAGCGATGGGCCGACATAAAATACTGCTTCTCTTTGCTAAGCTCGCAACAGCTGGGTGTGTGATGTTGATCCGTGTTCACCAAGCTAATCAACATAACATTGACAACAAATTCTTAACTACCATAAGACTCATAAATTAAAATAAATTTAAGTCTAATCGTACCTTAATCATTATTAATTTATACAACGATAATTAGCTTAACTAAAGAAAGTACGACTAATTTATATTATAACATCAAACACCGCAACACGTCCGAGGCACGCTTTGGTCAGTAATTATGGTGGCGTTGTTCATAAGGAAACTGGTATTTGGGACGGGCCAAGTTTAGGCGAGTCACCGCAGGTCACTTCTCATTTATCATTATTACCGCGATATTCTTACGTGGCACTATTAAATTTCTATGATATATTTTTTTTTGTAGTTAAAAAACTATTGTTAGCCGTAAAAGATACATTTTAAAACATTTTTACCGGATTTTAGGTGGATAGTGTACCCACTACCTCAGTACCCTGAGCTGGGCGAAAGCTAAGTACGAATAGTTTGAAACTCTTTAAGAGAAACTGCTCAAAGGCTCCCAATAGCGACTCTTTCTGCGTTTATTCTAAATGCTGGTTAGAAGACAGTCGAGCAATCAGGTTAGTTGGATAATCTGTTCATAGAGATCTGGAGTAAAGGCTATTTTGGACCGAGGGATCGGCAACATCGACATCTTTAAACCGAAAACCCGAATAAGTTTTACTATTACAAAGTGTACAAAATTATTTATGCTTTCCGTAATAGACATCCGTTTAATACGTTTGATTGCAAGTTATTAAGACTTGATTAATGAAGCCTAATTATACAAAACATTTACAATTATTTCTTTCCAAGTATAAAAGGAAAAAACAGTACATTTGTAACATCGGAGCGGCCCCGCGGGGCGCTGGTGACGGCTAATCGTCGCGTGACCTCTTATCGTTTGTCCGATGTTCATTTTGTATTTGGTTTAGTTAATAGCTTATTTTAATGAATTTAATGATTCAGCTATACTCGGAGTAATGACTGCGAAATGCTTTGGTAGCTTACGACGAACTGTATGCTCGTCTTATAACGACGTCGCACGCGTCAGGGCACAGAAAGTTTCTTATTATGGAATGTAAGACGAAATACTTATAGAAACAATAAGTGTGATGATGAAGAAAACTAGTAGTATATACGTTTCAGATCACAAGATGATATATACCAATCTATCAAAACCCTTTTGTGAAATAAGCGACTATATATATTTTTTACAAAACGTTTAAAAGGAAAGGTTTTGTTACTAAATTATGTCCTGATAACACTCATTAATATGCAATTCTATAACCTTAATTGTCCTTAAGCTTGAGTTCTGGGAAGCGCGGATGTGCGAAGACCCGCAGACGTATGCACTCGAGTGACTCACTTTACACTAACCAAGGTGGCGAGGCGGAACCGACCTTCTCCTACATAACTATGTAAGGCCTCCTTGAGATGGCATTGCGGGTACCGTTGCGCGCTTTCGTGCCCACGACCCTGATGGTAGGCTAGTTAAAAAATATCGATATTTTTAATTTAATGTGTCGATATTTATATACATATATATTATATTTTCGACGTGATATTTAAGATATCATAATATCGATTTACAATTCCAAATATCGAAAAGATATCAAAATCGATATTTTTGGCAACGATAACCTAATTGCACACTTATAATAATTTTTTAATTTCTAATTTTTTGACATTGACTGCTAAAAATTTAGGGGCCATCAGTATGATCTTTGAAACCGGTACGATATATCGATATTAATGTATAGAATACGAATATTAATATCGATACTAGAAAACATGTCGATACTTTTCGGCACTTGCGCCATCCCTACCTAATGGTTTCGTTTAAGGTGTCAGTGTGCTACAGGACGGAGGCAGCTTCGTACGGTGGTGGTGGTGGCTGGTTCGCTAGAATCCCACATATATGTATGAGCATGTGGAGGCATTTCGCACAATGGTTCTGTTTCACACAGCTATTTTAAAGTTTTCATGTGCGAAAACAATGCTCCTATACCCGACGTTTTTTTTTTTCATCTTAAAAATATTATGTAAACCTACACATTTTAACGGATAATGGATTTACAGCCTAACTTTACGTCTAAACAGTTATATATATATATAT
>DWTW01000906.1:0-14184 GCA_018246275.1 Papilio slateri | reverse complement strand
TATATATATATATATATAAAAACACCTTAATACACTTACGTATAATTCTTCATAAAATATTTATCTTGTGTTAACGTTAAATATAATTATGTTATTAAAATAATATTGATTCATATTTTAACGAATAAAGGAAACCCTAACAATATTATTTAAATGCTAAATATGTAAATAATACTGCTATCGGCACCTTGAATAAGAACAGTAAAACACTATAACTATCAAACACCAATAGCCTCGTGTTTAAGGTTACAGACTCCGAAACATAAGGTCGTAAGTTCGGATCCGACATTCGTCTATTGCGAGCACAAGCTTACGCTTATTTGGAGTGGTTAAAAAAATGTTATTAAATGATTTCAAAAATATACCTGTAAGATTTAAAAAAAATACAATTTAAAGCAAAAATAAAAGCCAAGAAAAACCGATTCCACGTAAAACATTTCACGTAAAATTGGTTACCAAGACTAACAAGGCCATAATGTAAAAGCAAGTTGTTAAAAAGATTAGTCTGTCGAGGACCCCTTCTTTTGAAAATTTAAACTTTCTGACATCATGTAGATCGGAACTATGACGGTTTGAAAATAGGACAAAACTCTTCGAGAAAAAGAATATAGTGCCATGTTCCTTTGGCTCGTCTTGGCGGGGGCACTACCGTGCCCCAAATTACTGCTACAACGGGTCCAAAGATAATACCTTTGGACCCGTTGTAGCTGTAATTTGGGGTACTTATAACACTGATAAAAACTCCAAAACGACAAAAACTATAGCAAACAATTAGCATCAAAGCTTTACTATAATCAGTCCAAAACAGCCCTTGACTGTGAATTATTTGTAAAGTGTAATATGACAGCACTTTAGCCTCGTTCGCTAATGGCCTTTGTGCTGAATTGTTTGTGATATAAATTATTTTATTGCCGCCCTCCGCTTTGTTTCACTTAAACAACGTTTTATTTCATAGAATATTGAAATAGGTATTAAACGGATGGAAACAAAACAATATACTTAATTAACTAAATTGAAATATTTATGTAGACGTTTATAGTTTATTCTTAATTCAATTCCCGGTTTTTTCGGGTGTTCCTGTTAGCCCCATGTCTCTGCTTTTACAAGTACAACTCAGATATCCCCGAGTGGACAACTCGCTGACGTGTTTCGCTCAAACTGTTCATTAAAATTGACGACTGGAATTCGCAATGTAAAGGGCAATGCTCGAATTCTCTCGGCGATATCGTAACAGAAAAGATTTGATCCGCATTAGAACCAAAGTGACATAAAATCTTGACCGATAAATTGCAAAACTTAAATGGCAATGGGCCGAACACATTATTCGCAGAACTGATGGCCGATCGGTCAATGGGGGAGGCCTACGTCCAGCAGTGGACGAATATCGGCTGAAAAGAAAAAGAAGAAGATTTATTAAGATTATTGATTTAAACATCAAAAAGCCTTTATTATTCACTGTTGCTAAAATTAATATAACAATTTTTTACGAAATGCTTACTTACACCGACAAAGGGTGCCTTATTTAATAAAGTTGTATTCCTGGTACATGTACTCGTGTGGCGATATCCATAGGCCGAAAGATCAAATAAATATTTTGGAATGTTATCTGTACTGTGCGAAATATTATCACGGGTCATCTAGTATTATTAATATAAATAAATATACTATCAGATAATATGGTTTATGGTCCGAATAAAATGTTCCATTGTAACGGAACGGCGAGAGTGGAGAGGACCAATTTTATGGTCGTCCATTGAAATCGCCGCGATAATAGTGAAATACGGGTAATGACACGGACAGAAGAACGAGTAATGTTTCGAATCTCGTACCCAGAACAATGTATGCTTGCTAACCTTATACGAAAGGAATAAGATAATATATAATATTTTTAAAGGAAGGTTAAAATTTTTAATGATTTCTAAAATGTGTCCACTAAACTACTTCAGCTCGTCATACAGGGAAAGATCCAAGGAAAGCGAAGTGTGGGCCGAAGAAGAAAATCCTGGCTAAAGAACCTACGCCAGTGGTTAGGAAAGCACCCGTTCGCTTTTCAGAGCCGCGTTATCGAGAGTTCAAGTTGCCTTAATGATCGCCGACCTTCTTAAGAAGATGGCACTTTAAGAAGAAACACTTTGTTAGTAAACACATTGTATTTTATTATTTTTTAGTTATCATATTACACATTCCAATTAAAAATAATTTTAACATTAAACAATAAGGTATTTTCATTATTATGCCTTCTCAAGCTGCAGATGTTTTCAATTACCCTATGGACGAAGATCTCGCAAAGTGATAAGAAATATTTACTGTAACTTTAATGTTATTGAATAGAATAAGTTTTTATAAGTTAAATAAATAAGTTATAAATACCTAAGTCATAAATACCTATGTCTATATAATGTATTGATGCAGCATCAAGTAAAATTTCTACAAAAAAATAAGATATGAAAAAACTTCAGTAAATCAGAGTTGTGTATACCAATCTGATTTATGAATGATCTTGAGAGAATTTTAAATATAATGTACATTAGAAAAACAAATTCAAGTCGCAAACTCACATCGTATGAAAATACCTTCAAATGCGAATTAAGGCGGAAAGGGACTGAAAAGCCAACGAAATATTTTGCTCAAACCAGCTAAATAGCTCTTCAGATGATAGAATCTTCAGATGATTTTACAGACTAACTCACAACAGAGATTAAACAATAAAAAGATTTTTGGAAGTAAAACTTCTTTCGGGACGGTGTGTATTGGATTTTATGAAACAAAAAAGTGTAAAAATATTTTTAAAATTTTCGATAAATCGCTCTCCCTCTCCCCCGCCCCTCTCTCTCTTCCTTTTCTTAAAACCATCGTTATTAATTTTACGCAATTTTTGTTCTTTTATATTAAAACAATGTATGTTCATAAATGATTACATGAACAATTAATACGTTTAATACAGATTAATGAATTACTTACTAAACTAACAGTCCAGTAATAATATACGGAGAGCACGTCACACGATTTTTAAACAAAACAATTCTATAGAATAGAATAAATAGAATTGTTTTGTTTAAAAATCGAGCACTTCATTAAGCGCGACCAAAACACAAACGCGTTATAATCCACAACTAGCGCCATCTAGTTTAACAATTTAATAATATTGTTATTTAAAAAATATTTAAGTGGTCACTCCTTTGATCTAGTTACACTTTTCCCTATAAAATCAACGACAAATATTGGCTCTCGACTCTACTATATACTTATAGATGCACACATGTATACACAATCCAGAAAATAAACCAGACCATACAATGAATTGTCATGTCAAGTGATGTCGTCATAGTTTAATGAAAAAACGTCAATGTACAGCGTCCTTAGTGTATTACTCGCGACAGGTACATAACTGACGTAAGATATGTGCACTTTGAAATGTGCATTGATTATTGATTTTTGTCTCTAACTGTATATCTACAGTTTTCTATATCAATGGGGCACACTAAGCATTATGATAATATGGTATTTAATTAGTCTATTATCTTTTAAAACCAGAACTAATATGACAAAAAAAAATATTTTCATATTTCTACTGTGCAACAAAAGTCAAGTTCATTTTTCGTCCATCACTGAAGCTTCGTCTATTTCCGCGGCAAATTGTGCCTCGCCCGCAAATATTGCCGGTTGGCGAGCTAAGTGAATAAAAACTCGAATACGTAACATCTGCTACGAACATGTCTTACGTAAAACGTGGAACGAAATAAGTTTTGACATGGATAGCCACGAAACATTATTTTACATTTATTATACTTCTACATATATTTAAAGTTCCTCGTGAATAGTTTCAGATTATCGATTTGGTTTGCGGTTACGGAATTTAACCGTAAATCAATTAATCTTCGAAGCTCATGCTTAAAGTGGAATCTAAAAAGATTTGTTCCCATAGTTTGTACACATGAAGTCTTAGGAAAAGGAAGACTGACAAATCTATTTTTCTAACATTGAAACCAAATAAATAGACTCGTAAAAGGGTATTGCTCACTCTGGGCCATTAGCGTCTAGGAAATTGTAAAATAACAAATAAAAAAATATCTCTTCAGTTTTATATAAATCGTCAACACAAAAAATACACTATAATAAGTATTTTCGACTATTTTCGAACTTCTTGCGTTTGGGCCCCGTCTAGGCGATCAAAACTAGTCGGTAACAACGAACTCCGATTGATTTCATTTATTTAAGCAGTTAATTACGTCGCTTCAGGAAGGTAATATTTTTTATGAAATAAAGAGGCAAACGAGCCAGCGTTCCGTGTGATGTTACACCCGTTACAGTTACAACCGCTACCAGCGCGCGCAACAATCTGATGAGAACTAGGTGCATTGCTTTTAGAGCGTAGCTTTTATATAGGGCAGAGGAAGGATGAGGCTAAGAATTGGAAAGGAGAAACGGATTAAAACTCCCGCAACTCATCAGACGAAACGCAGTAGCTTTAGATGCCTCTATTTCCCGCCAGTATTTACTGAGGTCGTGATACTTCTCCGTACGAGTCGAGCAACCGCTGTGGCAGCCGTGGATCCTCACGATATTGGTCCTAGAAGATTAAGTTGTAATTTTGTTGATGCAATTAATAATTTCATCAATATCAACAGAGATCGAATTTAGGTTTCTCACGTATTATATTAAAGTGAAGGTTTGGACGATGACCTGTCTCGTCTATAAAGATACAGACGGTAATTATAAGTAATTTAGTAAGTAATTTATATCCTAAAATTACATTCACCTTAAAATCATTAACGTCCCTTATATAAGATTAACAATTATAAACATCTGCAGCTGAAGCAGTGGTGCGGAATACTAATTAAGATATTCGTTGTTTAATTACTTTTGCGCGCTTATTAAATAGCATTTCTTGGTAATGACCGAATAAAATAATATACACACATACATAAATATAATACGTATATATATAATATGAATAGTATACAAGTGGTTACATAAATATATTATGTAACTGAAGCGCCAATAGCCTAATGGTGGTGTATGGACTGCGAAACATGCACAACATGATCGTGGGTTCGGATCCGCCACTCGATTACTGTCGTGAAATATGTCCAATCAAGCTCGGTTGGAATGGTTGAATGAGACATTAGAAAATTATTCTGATAATTTACTAATATTTCATATATATGCCCGAAGAGGGTTGGCGTCAGGCAGGCGGTCGACCGTAAAAATACTATAACCAAAACCTATTACAGTATGGACTTCGGTCGTACCGTGCCGACCCCACTTAAAGTGGGGAGAAAGGCAGAAAGAAAAAAAAATCACTTGTATACTATTCCATAATTTTCTTGCCATTTTTTTTGTTTTATGTTACGCGTAGAGTACAACCGTGTGTCTGTTTACATCATTAATTTATTTCTTTATTTTCCATATCTGATTTAATCAAGAATTATTGCTACAAATACTAAGGTAGATAGAAATGAATAAATTTATTTTATTGTAACTCGTATTCCGAGATTTAGAGTTTCGTTTGAAGGCGTCCTTATTTTTGAAAAGAAGGGGGAAAACGATCAGCGGGACAACAGAGTGATTAACACTGCACATGGCGTCTGCCGGACATCTGTAACACCAGAGGATCTGCAGATGCGTTGCCGGCTTTTAAGGAAGAGGTACGCTCGCTTCTTGAAGGACCCTAAGTCGTACTGGCATGGAAATAACGCTGAGGACAGACCGCTCCACAACGTAGCTAATGTTTACGCGTGAAAGCGTAACAAACATAAAAACAAACAAACTCACATTTGCATTCATAATATTTGTTAGAATATGATAAATAAATATGACTTTAGATTTTTTTGACATCCTTCTAAAATTACCTATAAAATAAAGCATATTTAGCTCAGAACATTAATTAAAACTTAGTGATTGACGTACCTCTTTAATCCTCTGCAGGAGTGGTTCCAGCCAGTGGACGTTGCATTCGACATGCGAGTCGAGGAACGTGAGTACTGGAGCGGTGGCGGCGTCTGCTCCTCTCACCCTGGACCTCATCAGACCCTCGCGGGCGGAGTTCCTGATCACGCGCACCTTGCGGATAGCACGAAGCGCCGCGCCGTCTTCAGCTGTTAGGAAACATTCTCATATTCAGTGACGACTGTCAAATGGGATAGGCAGAGGATTGATTTCTATTTGGCATGGAAGTTGCATATCTCTCGTGTTTCTTCTACATCTGTACATCTACGCATATGTGCACGTGAGGTCTTCTTAATGTCGCCTTTTTTGGTATGTTACCAATGTAATCGATATATAAGTACATCTATAATCTCTAATTACATTTTTCGCTCTACTTTCGCAAGATAAATTTGCAGTCGGTCTTTCTACATTCATCCTTTTCAAATGCTTGAATTTAATTTTAGATTATGTTAGATGAAGCTAGGAAGCCACGACCTCGTAGAATACCGTTGTGATGATAAGTACAGATTCATACTTCTGCGTTTGGTTTTGTCAGAGGATTATACGGATGAAAGATCCTCTCCTCTTTCATTTTCTGTAGCTGTAATGTAGGTAAACTACACCCTGTAAACGAATCTCCTTTTTTATAAAGAAAAACAACGACGTCGTCAATGAAGTATGTACAAATACAGGAGTCACGTAACTTTAGGAGCTATGGACGCGTACAATAAAGTAGCTTTGAACACAAACACCGGCTCACTTTCAGACCGGCTTCCAATTCTATCTCCAATTAGCTTTGTGAAGCAAAGTGTACTCTTGCCATTGTTCGTCAAACAATGCTTGAAATTTAATAAGCGCTTGTATTGTTTTCTTTCTCTTAATATGTGTGTTGTTCGTAATTAAATATCGCAGTAACTATAAAACATTTATTAAGTACGTATTGCAGTGAAATAGACAACATCGTTAGAATACAATATGTTTAGGTCTGTAACTGACAGTTAATTTGATATAGACATTGATGTTTATTGTTTTCGTTGTAAAACAATATATCTTGGGCCCTAGTATACTTACTTATATTGTGTATGTAAATTAATAAATAACAACTCTCACTCCTAATTCTTTGCAGATTTTTTTTATTATCAATATCCATGTGGAACGTCGGTATGTCGCCAATTTGATAGAATTAAGTAAAATTTACACTTCCCCTACCAAGACTGCAACACGCTAATTGTAACATGAATTTGCTTTGTCAGTCTTTCTTCAATTGTAATTCGATAATATCTACCGATCGAACCAGCGAGGGTGCCTTCGTATCGGAATGCTAAACTTGGTCCTTGGTCTAGTCACTCCATGGAGCGTCCACTGAAGGAACCTAAAGGCGGTAACCTCTCAATCCGGTAATATAGATACCGTAACGGCCCGAGCCGAGGTCCCCGAGGGAGCCCTCGGCTAGCTTAGTTACCCATAAACGAGACTTAGGCTAAGCGCCTTCTGCGCTCTGCCACCTCAAATAGTGACAAGAAAATTGATATAGACAACAGCAAACAAAACACTTTTTTTACACACGCTTTCAAATTTTGTAGCGGCGTTATTTGCACAATCTCATATGTTGTTGTAGTACATAAATCCTTTTAGATATATACAAAATAACTCACGGTTATCGCTGAAGTCATCCACGAGAATGATTTCTTTTATAAGATGCTCAGGGCTCCTGTTTAGTACACTGAAACAAAAATTTCTAAGTCAAACAAATGGTTTAGGGATTTAGTATTGCAGATTCTTATTAGATAATGTCTGAATTTCAAATGTTTGATTCAATCCGTGGGAACAGCACTACCATAAAGCTGATCAAACTGAGAAGCATCACGTTCTCAATATTAGCAAGTATTACAAATATTTTGTAGTCGCTTCGCTATACTTTGTTCAATTAACGAGGTATCCACAAACTTAACTCCTTTCCCTACACTGTTATTTTTCGAACCCTTCTCTTCCCTTAAGGCAAAGGACTCCAAAATATAATATTATACTTAACTAATGGTTGGGCTGGTAGTAGTTAGACAGCAGTCTAGCCTGTAACATATCTTCAAGAAAAAAGCGTACTTTCTTGAAGATCGGAAAATCAACTGCAGCTACTCTCTGGTTCAGTTCTCTGGACACCAGCAGCAGGCAACTGCTGATGTCCCCCTTGTATTACAATAAAAACTTACATTTCATTCTTGTCTGTTAAATAAACATCGTAACCAGCTCATCGCTTAGCGATATAAACAAATGATATCAAAAGTTCATAATAATACCGTACCTGACAACAGTGCGTAGTAGTGTGGACCGCGCTTCGTTGTGGAAGGTGATAATGACGCTGGTCTCCGGTAGGTCCTCGTCGTATTTCTTTAAACGGCACCTGAATATAATTCTTCGATAAATCATTCATAGCAAGTGAAGAGTATATAAAAAACAGTTACACCCAGAATACAAAGGGATGATCAGTTATAAATTTTCACCTTACATGAACCTGTTTCTTTTTTCTAATTTTAAAATATCACAAGCACATTAACATTGCCGTTATTAGTATGACATACATTTGATGGACTTATGTACACTTAAAGTATAAGGCGATATAAGGATTACCCGTAACCGACGAGTGTATGCGTAGACGTATGGATGTAGATGACGCGCGAGAGGATCGCGCCAAATATAAATCAGCGATCTCTGCCTATCCCTCTGGGTTACGGGCGTGATGCATATTTTTTTTATACTAAAGTATCGTTTATCATCAATGTTGCCCAATTTCACAAGAAAAACCTATTCAGTACAATAGTAATGATAAAATAAGCTCAATAAGAAACTCTTACGATCGTTTTATTCTAATGAGGCGTGGTCGAAGGTAAATTCATTGCCGGTTAAGTCGCCGAGTTTCTATATGTCAACGTAAATAGCCTCCAAAGAAGTCGTCATTCGCTATTCGGAATGCGATCCGGCGATTCCATATTTGGACATCGATGACAAAGCACGCGATGCATACCCTAATCAAGTTCGAAATTAATCTCAATGCATTCACAGTTCAGATACGCTTATAAGACGTGTAGCCAATATAGTCGAGTACTTGGGTGACAAATCTTAACTTTGGAAGACGACTGGTCGTTTCGGACGGTGAGTACACAGGCGGCGAAGATCTTACCACTCTTTGGTTCAAATAAAGATAAATAAAAAGAGGACTCAGATAACTTACTTCATGTAATATTCCTAGTATCCGGTAGTTTATTTTCATATAATATATTTTTTAATTTTATTATATTCTCAAGTTTTAAAACCTTTTATATGTTCTAAAATAACTTATACAAACGTTAGTTGTTAAAGCATATTTGATAAATTAAAAACGAGATCACAGATGATAATAGCTCTGTTAAACATTATAGACCTGAGACCTTGAATAAAGTAGCATAATTTGACTACGAGTGGTGTCACCTGTGCCCCATAAATTATAAATATAACACTGATTCGCATGCACATAAAAATAGATTAACAAATAAAACCGCCATTTAAAATGTTATATAATTTTATAACTATGAAACTATGCGAGTATTTTAAAATATACGCAACTGCAAAGTAAAATATAAATTTCATTCATTCTTATGCCGTATTTTAATTTTTGACATCAATGAACTCGATGCTATTACATTTAACGTTATTTTAAACATTAACGAAAATCGAAAAAACCGGCCGCAACAACATCTGTTGCACCAATGGGCCGGCTCGACCGGTGTAATACCACGACCTCACCGAAGACAGGCGTGAAGTAGAAACATTCTGCGTTTCGTCTGATGAGTGAGGTGCTGGAGACGCAAATCCAGCCCTCTTCCCCTTATTTTCATCATTCATCTTTTCCTAATTAGAAAGAGATGGGAAGGGGAAGGGGAAGATAATTTGACAGGGAAAGGTACGTATGGATAGGAAAAGGACATATCCTTTTTCCTGTTTATCCCCTTCTCTGTCCATTAAAGGTAGGCAACGCATCTGCAGATTCATAATTAATCAAGTAGGTAATATGCTTTCGTTTAAATTAAATTCCATGGCCGCGGAGACCGCTGAGCACCGCTAGTACATGATATATAGAGATAGGAATAGAGTTCCTACTGGGTGTCCCACGACACCTCTCGCTCTTTTTTTAGCTATTAATTATTTAGGAATCTTCAAGAAAAACACCCTCCTTCCGTAAAAACCGACAGCATATCCGGAGATCCTCTGTTTTTTTTTTATTTTCATGGGCGTTGATCCCTTAACAATGGGTGACTTACTGAGGTGACTCACTGCTCGTTTGACCCTTTTATATCCTATAAAACAAACTTACATAGCGTTTCTCGTGTCAGGCACAGCCCTGTTGCTAGGCAGGATATCTGAAGCAGCTTGGTTGAAGCGGTTGCGTACGTAGGGGTCTTTGGCCCTTGCGTCGCCGGAGACATATCCTCCTTCGTCGAAGTACGTTTTGCCTGTACTCCACGTGCCGTAGTTGTCTTCTGGGGCAGCTGGACTGCTCTCCGTGTCTTCTACATCCGCGTGCTGTTTGATCAGACGGAGGGCGATATTTTCTTCCTGAAAGAAGATAATGAATCTATAGTTATGTTACTGTTATCTCTTTGCAGAAAACCGTCTAGATGAAAATTGGAAATTCTTTCAAGTCTTCTGTCAAGGAGAAAAGAGAAGAAGAAGAGAAGGAGAGAATTTTTTCCTTCCCAAAAGAAGATAGTGAAACTGATTTTATTGTTAAATCGAATTATACTGGAGTATATCTGATCATAGAAAATAATTTACATGGAAACTGGAAGATGTTTTATTGGCGAGGAGCAAGTTAACAAAAAAATGCTGTCATTTCAAATACTTCGTACATGTGGGTATTTAAATACAAAATTATGAATTTTTTTATCAAAATATATACAATTCTTGCCTCGCCTGAGAATCGAATCAAGGACTCGCTAATTATGTACAAATAAATATATTTGTATATACCACCATACGAGATTGTTCTACGCAAGTAGTTTTTGGACATTTATCTGCTTCAACCAGCTAATTTCAGGCACTACCAATTAGATTTGAATAAATCTTTTTGCGTTTGACAACCCAATTATTAAGAAGGGTTAATGCTATTTGACATCACGCTTCTTAAGGGGCTGACTACGACGACTGGCGGGTGAAACCGCGGGCCACAGCTAGTTGTTAGTGTTATAGTGTGTTGCAGTAGTTGTAATTGCAGCTCATAACACAAAAGATCTTATAAATCATGCTGACTAAATAAATTGTAATCAGAGATTAAAATTATTAAAAAGAATATTAGGTCAATATATTATATTTATTATAATTACACTTCTTTACAAAGTTAATGTGAAAAAGTTAGGCAGTCATTCAGAGTAGGTCATTTAAATTACTAATGATCCAATTAAAACTGTAAATAATTTGTACCTAATCAAGTAGAATTAACTGCAAATGTGTTATTAAAATCTAACGCTAAAACTATCGGTAAGCACGCATGCAATTATCTAGCATGCAATTCACCACAAAACTTGAACTTATCGTCGTATTTAGAAGCCTTCATCTTTTCTAATACTAAATCACGAAACGTGAAGTTCGTAAGAAACGGGATTCTCACCACGATTAGGCTTTTGAGCTCCCGATGTTTGACGCAGTTGCATACGTCATGGTCACGGATTAACTGAAGTGATGCGGTAGGTGTGAAAAATGTTATAGGTAGCCGTATCGATCTACCCTTCTATCTACCCTAATCGTGGTAAGAATCCCGTTTCTTATGAACTTTATGTTAGATTCAAAATATACTTTTTTTTTCTATCTATCGAATAATCTTGTTGTCTATCTGAGCATCGAAACATCGGCCCTTAGTAAAATTAACATTGTAATATTTAAATATTTAGTACATCATTAAATTATTATATCTGTTAATTGCATACAACTACATTTCATAGAAATTAATTTATCGTGTGTGCTCAATCGTTGTGTGCGAATACATAATTTTATGACGATAAAAGTGTAAGTGATATCCGATTCCCCGTGACGTCAAAACTGTTGCATAACACCGTTCTGAACTCATTCCATTCAAAGTGGTAATATGATAAATATAAAACGCATCAGTTAAATACAACTGTACGAGCGAACAGTTCCAACGAGCACGAGCCGGTGCGGTGCGCACGCACACCAGTGAGTGACAAGCGCGCAGATATTCCATTTATACACGTGGATACTACGTCTATAACTCTAGACTCTAAATATTTTCTAATACAGATATATTTGAGTCTAAAAATAATAATACATGTCACATAAATTTTATACAATATCACTCTTTATTTGATTCAATATCAATCAATTTGACCATAATTCAACTATTTAACTTTAAGCGAGTAATGTTTAACATAACTATAATAATATTATTGACGGTTTCGACGCGCGAGTACTAAAGTTGTAACGATATACTTAGAGCCAACAATCGGGTGTGGTTCCAGCTAATTGGGATTTTGACATGTGTAATCATTGCAAGTAACGTTAAGAACGTTCTATTGATTTTAAAAATAGTCGGCGTCTTGATCGGATACTATTAAGTATAAACTATTGTGACGACCTAAATTACTTTAGACGACTTCAGCGGGGAAAGATAACAATTAATTACTACGTATATTTAAATTTCGTTGTGCCTGAAATGTTCAATATATTAATATAATGGGCGCGATCGATAACTCAAATACATTAAATACGCGTAATTTAACTATATTATTGAATATTTATCGTATTGTATACATATATTTGGCACAGTAAATGAATGAAATAGTAATTGATATAAGATATGAATAGGTTATTTTAAATGATTTATATAATATGATGGAGAGCTTAATATAGGGAATAGTTATATTTTATATACAATGGATAGACCACATAGTAAAACGTCCGTATTATCAGGATACCTAGAAATAGGACGTATGCGAATCAACTCATAAAATGGCTTTTAGAAATTTTAATGGTAACAAATTTTTCTCATGTGATTTTGGTAACACAAGAATAGTAAAACGTAAATCAGGTAATTAATAATCTGGGCTAGCTCTTTAAAATAATTCGAAAAGCTTGATTTGTGGAATCGCCGAACCGTTCAATTTTCGGTTGTCGGTTATCGGATATCTATTCAGGGACCACTACGAATAACCCATCTGAAACAGTTTGTTTCGTATTGATAATTCTGGTTTTCTAATTATTATAATTTAATTAATTAATATATTCCCGGATAAAGTAATAATGTGTATGTTAGGATATGGAAGACATCAGAAACGTGTCTAGCGCCTGGTTCACTAGAGTAAGGCCTCGGCGTGCTTTTATTTGTTATTTTACGAATCCCTTTTTGTGTAGTTTCATAACATCTGGATCATATCTATAATATAAATCTATTGCAGTACTGAATCAGGTAGGTTATGATATCTGATTTCAACATTTAAGTTATAGCTTTAACTTGACCGACTACTAGTTCAGTTATGCCTATTGTGGGTACGTATAATGTTGTTCGAGCCGACGAAGGCCGACCGTTCAAGCGGAAAGCCTACAGGGATGTACGTATCGATTGTTACCACTAAATAATCGTAAGATATGCGTCACAGTATGATGCCACAAACATGTGTAAGATACGATTATATCATTGAACACTAATAGTGATGTCAGAGATATAAAATAATTCATTGTTCCTAACAGAAGATATATAAAATGGGGATCAAAATTATTATACACGTATCAAAAGCAATCACTATGTGGTCACAGTATGTCAGTCTCGTAAACTTTGTTTGTGGTAGGCATCGCGTCAGACATCTCATTCGACTGTGAGCTAAGAATTTCGGGGTCACTAATATCATTTCTTTTTCTTTCGCTATCGACTGCTAAGTGGGTCATACTGCCGGACATCGCAGCGGGTGCAAGATTTAACTTCATTTTGGTAAGTAGGTTTGACTCGCTGCCAGTTTTTTTGAGGTCTAGTTGAACATTGGGTGGTATGGTGGTAGGTCCGCTTCTATGTATCATTTGTAAGCGGGCGTATTGCTCTTGAAGAGCTTTTTGTTTTTTTAATAGCTCTTGGTGCCGTTGTTCAAGGACCGCCTGACGTGAGTTGCCTTTTTCATCATAATTTGACTCGTGATTTGAACGACAAGAATCGGAATCGGCGCGAGGGGAAGACGGTGAGGTGGGGGAGGCGAGGGGAGACCTAGATGTTGTTCTGGGCGG
>DWTW01000905.1:0-14184 GCA_018246275.1 Papilio slateri | reverse complement strand
TATCTGAGGTATGGTTTCAGAATAAAATAAGATATGTTTGCACTAAAAATTATAAAAAAATGCTATGTTGTAAAATAAGACTTTCTTTTACCAATGATTCTGCTGTAGAAAATTACGTAATTGTGTAACATCGGCCAAAGATCAGCAAATATCCGAAAAAAATCTGGTTGCCAGTAATACGTCTGTTGCTTATTTTAACTTAATTAACTTATTATTTAAAATATCTCCACATATTTTGATCATTTTTTTTATTTACTAGATAATTTAATATAATCAATCATAATTAATATTTTTGATGACCTTTGACTTATTCTTGCAATTAACACACATAACGAATTTATTGATAAAAAAATCGATATCATGATACAGGTTTAGAATAAGGTAAGATAAAATGGATAACAGTAATACAAGAGATGAATGTTAATTCGATACCTCTGTTGTTGATATGGAAATAATTCTTCGGAGTACGTATAACAAGTCACACGATAAATGTATTCGTATAAAAAGAAAAAAGCGTCATACAACTGTCATGACAATATGTTATAAAGATCATTTAAAACTCCTAGCGACAACAGTTGAGTTCATACGAAACACAGACACTAGCGCGTACAACCCGACATCGAATTAAACCACATCGACTTATTCTAGTTTAAATATTCCAACTAATACTGGAAAAATCTTTTATATAATTATTTGTTCACTTATAGCAGTGTTTGTAACAGCATCACACCAAACTTCTGTTCTCAATTTGTTGCATTAAATGCAATGTGATAACGAAATCACGAAGTACGTTTTACAGCATACAAAGATGTTGCCGGCACATCTTTCTTACTTTAAATGTCGTAATAAATAACAGCTTTTATAATCAGAGTAATGCTTTTATTATACATTCTACTTTATTAATATGCTGGCTGTATCTTTGATTACTTTTTGCAAGTGCGGTCGATAAAACAAGAGACAGAAGTATAAAAGCAAACTGCGATAGAGCAAGGTCTCAATATGGTAACTGGATGCGGCAAGATAGTCAATTCGAAATCGTTTTGTAAGATCATCTATGATTAAAGTGTGTGGAAGACATGTATGGATATGGTAAAGAAAAAAGCATAAATTGAATGCTAGAATACTGTGAATAGGTGTCCCATTTGATCCTAACATAAATTATGATTGTATCCATGTATATAATATATGCCACATCTAGGCAGTGGTCTGTTTTAGAAGGCTCGTGTGAAGACAATTATTTACTTTATATTTAAACAGAACTGTTTTTTTATTTTCCCTTGTATCTATTTGTCCATCTACTATATTTCTCATCGATCAATAATTTAGCGTTCCGAGGATGGAATATAATAAACATAACCAACCATTGTTATGTATGAATAGGCTTTTAATATCTGATTCAGTGCCTGGATTATTTCATCATCGTGATGTCACTTCTAGTATAGTTGTTATTTTTTTAATACAGCCTAATTTAACAGCCAGTTCAATTAACAGATATTTCAGGCATCTAAGACCTTAATATAATATAACCTCAATAAATTATAAATGAATTAACATGTTTAGAGTATAGAAGAATTATGGGTATTACAAAATGGAGGCGAAATGCCTACAATCAAGATGAATTTAATTAGCAGGTTTATCGTATTGAACGGGACAGTACAATTTCACTAAATATTGTGCAAACAATGTACGTAATTATAACAGTACACGACATGAAAACATAGTTAACACTTTAAGCACGATTGCACATGACTCATTAAACAGCAGCGGTGAAAGAAAATGTCTGGACGTATGTCTGAATATAATACTAATGCTAGTAATGTCTCAAAACGTATTTTTGACTGATAACCAATATGGCGTAAATTCGTCTTTCCTTTAAAATTACTAAAAAAACAATTATTAATGTTGGATTCGATCAACTTAATACATTAATAAGCCTGGTAGATATAAATTGAAATAATTTTTTTGTTATATATATTATAATTTTTTTTAACTCTCGTGGTTTTTTATAAAATAAAGTTCATATTTTTTTAGTTGTAAATCACTGTTTCCACTCTTAAAAATGTCTTGGTATCTAACCACGAACAAAGGCAGAGTACGACCGTAGTCCACACTGTAATAGGTTTTGTCAATAGTTTTTTACGGCAAGTCGCCCGACGCCAACCCTCCTCGGGCATATTAAGGAAATATTAGTAGATTATCTAAATAACTTACTTATATTTCTTTTAAATATTCCAACAAAGCTAAAACTTGGTTGGATATGGTTCACGACAATAGTCCAATGGCGGATTCGAACCCACGACCATGTTCTGCATGTTTCCCAGTCCACACCCTTAACCATTAGGCTGTTGGCTATGCGAATTACTGCGATATCTCAATTGCGGGGCATGTACCTACTTAAGATCAGACGGTTGATTGTTGCAAAAATCTCTGTCGCATCAGAATCCTACTAACGAGAAGTTAAAATTTGTACCCAGACTTATGGTGTTAGCTCGGTCATAAGCTAAATTAATTAATTAACATTTTGTACAACAAAGGAATTATTTGAAGTGAAAATACTAAAAAAGAGTTTTTTTCGTGCCCGCATTTAAATACACTGTGACGTCATACACTTAATAAGTTCATGTAATTAAGGTGGTAATTAAAATCAACTCGTTCTGGTCTTCATTAGCCGCAATGACAGCAATTACAACATTTTCATTATAATGAAAATACTTTTTAAGTTTTAAAACATTCATTTAAATATTTCTGAGTTATTACGAATATGTAGATAAATGTTCAGAAAATATTTTATCATGACATATAATAATATCGTAAATTTGAATGTAATATTGCTTTAAAATCACATGCTCATTATGGAAGCTATGAAGAGTTGGAAGAAGAAGTGTTAAATGTACCGACATTCCAAATCTGCCAACAAATCGAATTAGAATGATTCTCGTAATCGGCAAATACCAATTAAAGCTTACATTGATTGTACGATTTGGTGTTCCAGTAATTTTTCTTATTGGGATATTTCCTTCTTCATGAAGTGTTAGTATATATATTGTGTCTATAACCGATAGGTGCGGAAGTGGCCCTAACTAAAATCCTAATAGGTGGCGAAGTGCTTCACATTATAGATTTGTTGTTTGTTTTTACAATCATCTATGAAAAACGTGCGGATGTTTTGTTTTTCTAAGTAATTATGAGTTAATATCATTTGATCTGTTTAATTTAATGGCAAACGCTATGCAAAGCATAATAAATAACCCTAAAATATAGTCCAGATGCGACCATGATTTGCAGTATTGTTCTACTTTAAAATGTTTGTTGAAGATGGAAATAGCTGAAATATGCTTAAATTTATCAGTCAACTGTCGTGGTATACGAAGATGTTGAACTTACATGACGCAAGAACGTTGGCAGAAAGCCTACGACTGAAATAAATACTTTGAAGGTAAAATCGCCCTGCTCACTTGAATAATACTCATGGGATCCCTAAATACGGGTTTTGGCACAGGCCGACGATTTGTGTTATGATACGAAATACAAATTTAACTGCTATACAGCTAAGTTTTATTTCATATACTTTTTAGTATTTTCTTAAGATTTATGTTTGTATATTAAAAGGTCGTCTAACCTTCGTCTGGTCTGTTCGTTCGTTTAGATATAACGGATAATAAAATGTCTTTGTTTGTCAAAATACTTCTAGCACTTTGTGACTTATGTTGCTAATTTTAGATTATGTCACATGATTAACCTTTAGATCTACATAATTCTGAGCCGCTAGGTACATTTTGGTATCAGTTTATCAACTTTGTAACGACATCTACAAAGAAACTGAGAGTCCTTGTCAAGGTAGGTCGATATTACTTTGCAGTGTAGCTTTTAGTACGGAACTCTAATGTGTTCATGTGCGGAACAATGTCGCCTCATTCGGGCTGGTGATTCAGTCTCAAATAATTTTGAAATAATGAAGAGAAGTATCAAGAGGATGGTTAGTGAAGCAGATGAAGGCAATTTTGCTATTATACAAATACTAGCAAATATTATTGTTTACAAATATCGTCGGTTGTTGTTAAGGAAGTAAAAGTATTTCCTCTACTCTGCGACCCTTACCGCTACACATATCAACCCTTGTTCCGGTGGATGAGGAACCGGCGGTTACCCCACAGATAAAAAAAGGCGTTGTAGATAAAAAAGCGGAAATATTCAAAGTTTATGTAACACTTTCGGTAACATCCGCAAAACACACCCACGCCGTGATAGATTCATCAAAGCGATTTTTACCCGTCTTAATTAAATTAATCTAATTCAGACAATTGCAAAGCCTGCAAGGGACCATTCCCGAATCAGGTTCACTTTTCACCCTTTTGCGCCCGGGAGTTCTGCGCATGCACAGACTGACAGATCTTTTTTACTTAATACTACAATGGATTGTAATAATTTACGCGAGTCAGGCTATCTCCGATTACTATGTATCTTCTGCTAAGAGTTGTTATCAAGTATGGTCATTTTATAGATAAAGGTTGACTTTTAATGACTTTTGAGTAAGTAATTGTTGCATATCCCATTCTAACAGCATTTGCTGTAGTAATAAATATTCAAGATTATGTATGGCGGCGATCGTTTTATTGTCTCACATGTTTGATTTCAAGTTTTCTTTGCTATTATTAAATGAATGAAACCCTCTAAATAAATACGGTCGTGCGAGTGATTTTTGTTTTATCTAATTTGTATAGTTTGATTGAATCGCAAATAATGTGTGGCCGGGAATTTTATCTCGCCTATTGTGTGACATATGAGAAACTTTTGACGTTATCTCGGTAACAATTGATCGGAAGATGACGTATTTAGATTCGAATTTGTTTCTTGTTGTCTGATTGTTTTCCTCGAAAAAATATTGAACATTGGAATGTTACTCGCGTCAACTGGAAAGTTACAAATATTATCAAACGAATAAGGTAAATATACTTTCAACTCTGCGCTCTCATTTTTGCAGCAGTAAATGTAACATAAGTAATGTACTTATGTGCCTAAGAATACAATATCATTTACTGAAAATCAAGTTGTATGTTTGCGATAGTTATATCATAAATCATAAAAAAATTATAACATAAAATATAGATTAGACAATATTTAACGTAAAATTAAATTGATGACTTAGTTTTTGATATTGGAAGAAATAAAATGTTATAAAAGTTCCAGGTCCATAGGTAATGAAACTGTACTGTCTACGGACAGGACGTAGGATAATTCAAATTCATAACATTAATATCACTTTAATGATTAGTGATTAATATTGATGCTTACTGACAATAAGTGCTTACTGTCAAAGCAATTGCCTGAATTATTTTAGAATCGTTAATTTGCTAGAGTACTTGTGGGCAGGATTGCAATGTGAATGAACAATGTTATTACTTATTAAATAATAACGTGAATTATTAATAATTATATAAGTGACTGAACAATCACTAATTGAAGTCAACAAATGAAAATTGTTTCATATATACACAGATGACAAAAGATGTTGAAATGTTGCGTTAATAAACTAGCTTAGACCACCATCTATAAGACACTTATGGAATTTATAAATCATTATAACATAAAAAAATAAGGTCGAGATAAAAACTATCCTATCTTTTAAGTCGGACCAATTTAGACGTTGACCAAATTTCATCATGACCGATTTAGTAGTTTCTCCCTGACAAACAAAATGACACGAGATTTTTATATATAAGATTTATATAATATCTTTTAAAATAAAAACAAATCTGACACCTTATATTTGGACGATGCGTTTTGCAATACTTTACGGTATGATGTAATGGCACGTGAGTGTTTTTCGCTAATTTAAAAACAAATTAAGGAAGAAGAATGTGCCAAGCATTGTTCTTATATTTTGGCACGAGTCAATTGGTTAAACGTTTGCGTAACATCAAGGTTAAATAATAATTGATTATACGCATTCTTGGAACATGTGATCATAAATTGGGAAAGGGTCGTACGCCTTCGATTATCAGATATTAAGGCTCGCTACGCCCAGGGTTGACATGTCGAGAATGTCATTCCTTTCTTTTCTGCCGCGTTATATGCAGGAGATAAATCATCTCTTTCATACGTAATACGAGTATTATGACTATATGGAGAACTAGCAAATTGCCCCGGCTTCGCTCGGGTGGATAGATAGATAAAAAATATAGCCTATGTTATTAACCTTCTATTGGTGAAAGTGTTTTTAAAATCGAATCAGTAGTTTTTAAGTTTATCTGGAACAAACAAACAACTAAATCTTGTCTCTTTATAATATTAGTATAGATTATGCTCAAAAGTGGATGTCTTATACTTTTTAGTTTTAGTTATATCGGTGTTATACCAAATAGCTTCCTACCAATTTAACATCAAAATGGTTGTTAGAAGAGAAACACTGGCCATGGATATTCACAGAATATTCGAGTTCAGTGGTTAAGGTCGGAGACAGGTGACCTTGGGCCTGGTCAGTGCCAGGCGCGACAGGCAGTCGGCTGTGAATTCGTACCTAATTGTCATCGCACCCATTGACCAAATGATAAAAAAGGACTGAGACAATTAATATAGCAGCGCAATAACGTTGTAGGTACGTAAACTTGACCATTACTAAAACTGTTAGATTATGTTCCAGGACCGTGATAAAGGGAATATAGGAATTTTAGAAAAAAAAAGTGGAAAATATATGTGAATAGAAACAGGTACCTCCTCGCTAATATTGTTTTTATATAAGAAATATTCAACATGTCTATAGAATAGACATGTTGAATATTTCTTATGTCGTTTAACGTAGGGCGTTTGAGTTCAAAAATTTGAAGTATGATATTTAACAAGAATGATTTCATAATAGTATTCTTACTTAGAGTCAGGATCTAATAAGCCGGATACTATTGAATTACAATCCGTCATCGGAGTGCAGTACAATGGCACCGCAGCGACCTCGGCCGGTCGGAGCGAATTGCCGCTAAAGAGATCCTATCTGTCTGTCTATCTGTACGGAAAGGTTATAGTCACATTTTATTTGCTGTTTACGCCACGGTTTATGCAAATTTTACTGTGTAACTCACGCGTCGTGGTAAATTTTTCATTATATTACTACGATATGATTTGATTATAACGTTGGGTCAGTTAAATTTAAGTTTTACTTGAACTTCAATAAACATGAAATAGCGTCAACGTGAAATAGCGTTATCCTTAGTTTGGACCAATAGCAGTGACACGTTTTTATGGAGAAAATATATCAATAAAACTTCTAAGTTTTAAAAAAATATAGTGTAAAATAGATTTAATCTCCGTATAAGCTGACACGACACGATTTCCTCACAACTGTATTGTAAGCCGGAAAACGTCGGACGACGATAAGTATCAATATTCTGCCAGTAACACTTCCCGATAGAAGATTTGTGATACGCTCGCAACGTACACGGAACATGGACCCCGACTACAATCATTTTGATAACACATTTCCTACTACGTATACTATACTAGGACAGTTTCATTGTCAGAATATTGTACATATGTTTACTATTGTAAATCATGTCCTTTTGTTGATATTTAATATGCTTCTTTTTCTTATTTAGGCTTAGATAAAATAACATTTATTAATACGGTACAAGTACTGATTGCAGATGAGTGTAGTAGTCCTCTTGAAGGAAAAACAAATGACGCGTAGATTTTAATATTAACATAAAAAAATTAAAACTACAAGCTGGTGACGTAAGACGCTATCTGATTTTCCTTTTTAATTTCCTAATGTGACAGGTGAACTTATCGCCGTATTGTATATATATTGGACACAAATTTTATCTAGCGACCGATTTGTACGAGGTAGGTATCAATGCGACCCCGACCCTTGTATTTTAGTCAAACGCTTTAGTTCGCTCCATCGGTCAAACCCCCCAAGTGCTTTATTTTATATTACATTGTACTGGAACGCAAGTTGGTTACATGATAGCTCTGACGACGCGCTACACTTAATGCATTCCATTTCAAAGACTTGGCTTAGGAAAAATAACTTTGCTAAATTTTATTTAACTGGTTGTGAAACAAACGTGAATGTACCCGGGTATGTAATATGCGAGACATACCGTACCGTATTTATAACTCTTTTACGATCTAACTGTACTCACTGCGAACAAATCGCGATCTTCGTACACTTTTTTTGGTCAGCGTGAGAGTTCATATAAGTGTACCGACTTTTCTTGCGTGGTAATGGCAACATGGCCGTGTGTTTAGGATGGTCAAGGAAAACATTGACAAGCGGAACTAAGAGGACGTAACAAAAATGAGAAAAAGTTTCGCTCTCCATTAGAAGGTGACATTATCCCAAAGTAATATAGGCTTTATTAATTTACTTTTAACGTGCAATAATGATTTTCACCTCGTTGACGCAGACAGAGCACGAAGACTTCGCTAATTGCCAATATAAATGCAGCAAAGGTTTGAATATTGAGTATTTTATTGCATATATTTGTCAAAATATTGCATAATATGTTTGTAATAAGATTTTCAGTAAATCATTTCTTAGCTGCAGAAGATATGTTTATCTAGAATCTATTTAAGATAGTTGATTTATCTTTTTTGTCTTCTTAAAGTGCCATCTTGTTTTGAAAGTCTTGCGATCATTAAGGCAACTCGCAGTTTAATAGAGCGGTTCTGAAAAGCGAAGAGGTGCTCCTTCCAAAACACTGGCGTAGTTTCTATAGCCAGGACATTCTTTTTCGGCCCACATTTCAGTTGACTGATATACATATGATAATAAAATTGAGCTCGACATCCGGTGCGTGTTACGCAAAAAGTTAAATGAAATGTTTGCTGTAATGACGTATGAAGAATTGTGGAATTTTAATTAAACGTATCGGCATTGGTGCACAACAATCACCTTCTATAATTGTACGTAGTGATAGAGAAGTTGAAATAAAAAATTGAGTTAAAACTTTTTTAATCCTGATGACATAAGCAAGCATTTGCTCTTCGCTAAGAGTTTATTAAGACTCTAATGTGAGGTCATGATTTTGTCATGTCATCGACTATATTAAATTGACTTAAATTCTAATTAAAGACTCGTCGTTTTAAACAATAAATTTTATTTTTTTATTACTTAAATTCAACATTTTGGAGTTGTTGCACTAACGTTGACGTGTGGTGCTAACGCGCCAACGTAAGGGCACGCAACAAGACGTGGCACGGCGCGTGCACTACTCCAATCATTAGTTCCTCAGCCTTGAATTAAAGAGTGATTGAAACGTTCCTACAATTCCAAGGTGGATGTGCTTGTTTTTTTTTACAAAATAGTGATCACAGTTCTTGTAGATGTAATGTTTATAGAATAGATTTGTCAGTTTGCAGAGATAAGAGTTCTTGTCCTAAAATTAACATAAAATAATCACCGAGTTTTTTGTGGGCGACAAAAATAAAGAACGAAATTTATATTTTTTGGGACGAGGCCAGATTAAAATTCGTTACCATGGAAACTTTTTATAAAATAACGACCAGTAGACAAGGTCCAGAACTATGAAGGATGTTGAAATTTTTTTTTGTTTGAAAAGTATTGCCGGCGGTTTTGATTGTATTCATGTGAAATCAAAAATGTTAATCGCGACATTACGTAAAACAACATATAAAAACTAGATTCGTGCGTCATTTGAATTTAAACTCAATGAAAGTTATCTAAATAAATCAACAAGTTATAAAAGAACCAGCTGCACAAACAAACTATGGACGAATGTTAATTTTGTAATAAATTAACTGAAAAATTTACGACAATCCCACTGGCAAAACTTTCGCACGATAAAGAAAATACAAATTTGCACTCACACGAAGGCCTTGGTCTCTTGGAGTCTGATGAGTCCCTGCTTGAAGATGTCGTAGGCGATTTTGCTGTACTGTGTGGATATAGCAAGGAGGTCGGGCTGGTAGGCGACCTCCTTCTGCCTCTCTGCATCGTGGGGGTCGGTGGTGATGTTGTGTTTCTTCTTCATGCGTTCCAACGTGCGGTTGGGTTTGGCCGGCGGCGGCGTTTCGATCGCCGGCGCTACATCGCGGGTACAAACGTTGCACATGATGATATAAAGTAAAGCGTCTAATGCGCGCACAGAGCTGTGTGAGACTGAGTGAGGCGCGAGCAAGAATATAAGACTGGTAAATCGCCTCCCCTCCCCCCAGGCGGCCGCGAGCGCGATAAGCGCAGCCGCAGGCGCCGGTGATAACTCTGCCGAGTTTGCTGCCGCTGCCGGTACCCTAGCCGGTGATTTCAGCTTGAGAAAGATACGTCCACTTTTAATTGGCCCTGAATAAACCAGCTTTTCCCTAAATCATTAGGCTTTTTTAAATTAATTGGAGTGTTTCTAACTAGTTTAATGAGGTAGAGGTTACGTTAAATGTTCTAAATTTACTCATATCTGCAGTGTGAGGTGCAAGATCCAAAGCACGGTACTACTTAATAGGGTGTCACTTGAGATTCTTAGAGAATTTAAAATAAGAGTAAATAATTTATTGTTCATGTTATTGAAGTAGGCAAGATAGCTACTCCAGCTCACGTCTGCAATTGTTTGCACAAGATATTATTCATTTTTTTCGTAACATCGTCCGAGGTCTGAATTATTAGACGTTTGTAACATTGGCAGCTTGTGTTATTGGCAAGTTGTCGTTTGTTGTTGTTGTCCAATTCCAAAATAATCGCATTTGTATTGTAATTTTCAAGCCTAACTAAAGTTTATTTTAACTTAATTTTAAGATTATGAAATTTTTAATAAACTATTATTATTAAGCTATTAATATAAATACACAAATAAAAAAATCCCAATTAAACGGAATTCCCTCTGCAGGGGATACCAGACGGCTGAGGGTTAGGGAGAAAGGGAGAGAAACCGGCGGACAATTTGGGCGGTATCTAGTAGCACCGCTTTGTGCATTTGAACTCGGAGCACACAGTCCCGGAGTCCCAGTCGCCACAGATGTCCCGAGAGGCTGACTGGGATTAACTCCTATTAATATCTTATTATGTCTGCAGTGTGTGCCACAAGTTATAAGACTATCGTGATACACCGAGCAAACAAACAAACACTTGTGATTTAATTTTTTTTAACTGATGATGCAAATACTTCACTTTGTTTAGACCTGGAACCTGAATCCTGGAACCTATACCTAGACGCTCTAATGACTGGGCTACGAAGTTTTAAGAGAAAAGTTGAAATACGTACATCGGTGCAATGCCCCGGCGACGGTCATGACATAGAGCGTGTGAGATATCCAACCATCTATATTTTCGTTTTAAAAATATAAATAATTTAGATTATTTATGTAAAACCATTTTCAAATATATTCCATTCAATATTAAAGTTCATTGATGAAACGGAAAATTCCCGATGTAACGGTATTTGTATCGCTTGCATATATAATTTTTTTCTCATAAGGAATTCCTGAATATAATCATGTATGCAATTTAAATTGATTGCACGTGAAGATATTATTAGCCGGCGAAATAAATATCATTGCTGATACGATAACTTTGCCTAAGTAATAAACTAGGTACGCTATCTTTAGAAGAAGAAAAAGGAGGGAGTTACTCTCTGATTAGTTGTTTGCCGCGGAGACATTAAAATAATAACCATAATCAATAGAGTTGTAATCCGATAATACAACTGATCGAGCTGACGTACGGCCCTCTCGGGCACCCTCCCGAACGCCAAACGCGTATCAAATGACAGGCCAAGCCTAGGTCCTCTCTCGGTCCCCCTTGATCCTAGACACTCCATGGAGTGCCCCCGAAGCGACCTAAGAGCTAGGCGGCCTCCCAATTTGATCATATAACCATAGTAACGGCCCAGGCCGAGGTTCCCGAAGGAGCCCTCGAGCTTAGTTACTGCTAAGAGGCTTTAGGCTTCTTCTACCTCAAATCCAGTGAATTTGTTAATGCCTCCACCAGGCCAACAGCATCGAGATGATGCAAGCAGTGACAAGTCAGTCACAAAAACAAACAAAAGAGCTATAAATATTTGCTAGGCTTTACACGGGAAACGGGAGAGGAGTTGAGAGGAGGAATGGGAAGGTGAAAGCCCAACGGTATCTCACTCATCAGACGAAACGGCGTGAAGCATAGAAGGTGTTACGGCCGATTGTGAACCCCGTCAGTTTATGATAGGACTAGGCATATTATAAACTATCAGCGAATTGTGAATTGAACAAAACATTTACAAATTGACTTGTCATTTCTCGACAGTTTATAAACTGTCGAAGTACGGTCGTCAAAATATGAACTGATATTTTGCTTGCGTTATTAGGTTAGATTAAGTTAGAATGGAAAATCATTATAGGTTAAGTTGGACAGTAGTATAATACAAAAATAATAACTTAAAAAGATCTTTATCAAAAATAAGGACCATCCATACTTTATTGTATTCAGCGGGACACCGGATTGTATTCTGTTTAAAATTACTGTTCAATTCGATGTCATTTTGCTGGCTGGTCTTTTTTATCAGTATTATTATTTATTTTCTTTTTCTGTGATGATGTTAGGATGATTGAGTGTTATGAGGCCTGCAGTTTTGGATTTTCCAAACTATTTTTTATTTTGCAAATACCGTTTACACATTTTAAATTAACTTAATTTTACGGATTTCATCTCGTTTATTTTTACTATTTATTTAAAACGCTCATGGTACCGAGGACTTTCAGTGCCGTATAGAGTTTGTTTTAAACTTTTTATTGAAAATAGAAATTAAGTCGATCTTGTCAAAGATCCCAAATTGTTTTTAATTTCTTTTTAACAATTTTAGGTTAGTACCGGCACTTAGGTGTATAGAGCCATATACTCACCATGAGGGCGGCGTGTATATTCCCTCTTCCCTACGGAGGAATATTGTATTTAAATGCGGCACTGTGAAACCTGCGGATGCGACTGGCGCTAAAGTCCAGGCAACGCCATACCGGGTAGCCATATTCCGCTACGCGCGTTGCATTATTTGATAAATTCTAATGCGAGGAGTACCCGTTAACTGCGCTTCTAATATAATAATCAAATCTGTAAATTATATTTGCATTAAAAATAATGGTACAAGTATATTCCGTACAAGGCGTTACTTCAGTCACCATACTTAATTGTTTGCATTTGACTATTTTATGTTTAAATTTATAGAAATTGATTTGAACGATATAATGTTAGGGGATGTGCAATATGAAATTTTGTATAAATTTGGCGAAAAGTTATACGCACCATGATGAAAAAATATCGTTTAGGAGTATTGTCCTTTTAATTTGTGAAACCAGGTTCACTGTTTAAATTAAGGACATTGGCTATGTCCTAACTCATAATCCTACCTGTTTAGATTGAAAAACAGGCTACATATATAGACGGTTAACTTAATAGTCATCTATATTATGGAAAGATTAGATTGTATCGTATTTATACACGCAACACTCGTCGTTCTCATCAAATTGATTAAGGAAAGATTAACAGCGGTTGTTATTGTGTTGTACGTTATCAATGGAATAAGGAACAGCTCACGGTGAATTATCTGTGACTCAGGCGATGCAATTTTGTTTATGGATAGCGTCACGCGCGATCCTAAATGGGGCAGGCGGCGTCCTAGAATCTTTAGATACGATACATTTGAGATAATACAAGCGAAGGCACAAACTGTTGTAGATTAGCATGCACACGTCCGTTTAGGATTAACTTTAGGACACGGTACACGTGTAACCTAAATACGACGTCTGTTCTGATCCACAATATGGTTGGCGTAAGGAGAAGTTTGTGAGGAAACTTCCACATTTGAGAAATATTTTAGATGTAATATAAAGAAAGTATAAATATATAAAGAAAGTGTGCAAATTCTGAATATATCCAGATCGTATTTGTATTATTGTCCAGATTATATAATAAAAATTGTTATCTTTTTAGAGTAAATGTAAGATATATAAAGTAATTTGACCCGCTCTCCATGAAATCAAAGATTTTTTTAAATATACATTATTTTACTTTATTAAATATGTTTAACCATTTTAATTATTTTTTGCAGGAAATAGTTTTTTTTTTGTATCCATAATTTACAAATCAGTAAAGTTATTACGAATGAAGATGATTATATGTTATGTCGATCAATTTTAAAATACCTACTTAAAATAATTTTAATCATTCGTCAGTTTAATGACCTAATTTAAAAAAAAGATATATATATA
>DWTW01000904.1:0-14191 GCA_018246275.1 Papilio slateri | reverse complement strand
GTTTACAAATATATTAAATTAAATAACATAAAACACATAAACTTTACGTACATTTCAAAATGGCGTCATGCATTTGCCATTTCACAAAAAAATATTTTTTAAACTTTTGCTCCGACGATCAAAGTATTATAACTCTGATGATTTTAGATTAAATAACTAACTGGAGTTAAGTCAACAGTGTTCTGCAAAACGTGTTGTAAAAAATCACTAAAAAATCTACTTGTAATACAACTCTGATTTAAAAAAATATTACAGAATATAAATAATTTTGAACAATTCAAAAAAAAAACACACACACACAAATATATATACACGATAATAGAAACTAAAGGAGATTATGGTCGAATTACTTAACGTCTCTGTATTTATAATGACCTCTGTATATAAAAAGTTATCGTTTTAAATGAAACATTTTGCAAAATGCTTTGATATTATTTGGACATTTGAAGAGACTTCAATAAACAAAATGTGTAACCAAACACTTTTTTAGTTTAGGTGATATTGCAACACATGCTTATTGTATTTTGTGTGATAAGATTCGAACAAACACTTACATGCATAGTGTAGTGCCGCCATAGAGCGTTTTATTAATGAGGGGCTTTTGTTATTGCTTGAAATACTTATCTAATGACCAAATGTACTCTTCTCTCTATAGAATGTTCTAAGTGTTCGTCTGATCCATTATGCGCACATCGTAACCTATAAATAAAGGCAAAAAGTCACAGGATCCATTAAAAGTATTGCTCAGCGAGGTTGGAAACTGTAGAGATACGACTTGAGAGCTATTTACCAATTCGCTTAGTATGTTTTTACATTCTGATCTTTCGTACAGAGTTAGGTCAGTGTTATAAATTGTAAGCATAAATGTTTATTGTAAATGTTATTTTAATCAAGTTAAGAATTAAATTAATAATTATTAAGAATAAAACTTATTCTTAATATTCTTCAATCCTTTTTAGCTCTTTATCTGTGTGTGTGTGTGTGTGTTTTTTTATGATAAAATGATAGCAATAGTCATAGTTACTAATTGCTATTTGTATTGTCAAATATAAAAGAAAAGCATAATTCTTCATAAAGAAAAAAAAACTAATAAAAATTCCTTAAAGCTATAAATAAACTAGTTAAACATATTCTAAATCTTATTTCTAGGCAGTTTGGTGTAATTTAAAAAGTCTTTAAAAAAACAGATATGGCATAAAAATAGAATTATCTTTGGATATTCCAGTCTAATCTGTCGCTGTCAAACACTTCCGCAAGAGAGTGGCCTTGCGAAGGAAACAGAGTGCGCGTTGACCGGGGCCCGCACTGGCTGCTTTGATTTAACCGCCACTTGAAACATAAGTAGCATACTATATTATACAATATGTATCATATAGTTCAAGCTACCCATCAGAGTTTACTACAACTATTTATCAGACGTCAGAAAATCATTACAGAATAGGTCTAGTAGGAATCTCCAAATCGTGCTTTGGCTGATAATCCGTGACGGCCTCTAGTATAAGACAGCAAAGCTGTATGCCTTGCTCCTAATCCCAGAACACTTCCAGATGTTCCCTGGACCTGCCTGGCCTGACTAACAGGTAATGTTTGTCACGCGTGTGTGTGCGACAGAAACCAAAAAGGACGTAAAGGTCTATCCTGAAAAAAACTTTCCGAAGGATAGAAAAATATAACCTTATATCGGTTGCCACGGTAGTGTTATATGATTATGTTTTGACAATAACAATTTTTAAGATACATATCTTAAAAATTGTTGAATTATGGGCAACATTGCCCATAATTCCAAGATTATACGCGAGACATACATTTAATACAATATACAAAATAATATAATAATACAATACATAAAATAAATTCCTACGAGGAAGATAAGACATGAATATGTGCGAAACAGCCAGTAATTTTATAATCCAAAGTAGGTATATCAAGATCACTTATTTAATGATGGTAAGGTGTGGGTTCTGACTTAAATGTAACAGATAATATAAATTTTGGAATATATCTTTAGTAATGTGTTATAAATGATACATTTGGAGACTGCAACATAATACCCTTAATGTGTTTTTATTGTTAATTAAATAACTCGCATAATGGCACCCAGAAATGCACACGTGATCGTAAAAGCCGAAAGGAGCGACTTCTCAAAACCACCCCATAACTTTTTACTGTACTAAAATTTATTAGTCGTAAATATACTCATTGCGTATGTAACTTTAATGGTTAAGATTGGACTCACTTCAAATTCGACTCGTCTCAATTAAGTAACTAAGTACATTTCGTAATACATTCTGAATATAAAATAAGGATTGAGTTACTTTACAATCTGCTACTTTAGCAGTTTTTATTCATGTTTGCTCGAATGAAAGTTAATTAGGTTAGCGAAAATGAAAAAAGAAATAAGTTTATAATCAAATTGCACAAACGATTGCGAACTAGATTACACATTAAAAATTATTAATAAAGTACAATCCTATGAAGTAATATGTATTAAAATCACTTGCTGCTAGTGTCCGACGTTGAGCAGGTTAATTTCAATATTTGTAATGGAGATTCGTCTGAGTCACAATTTTGTAACCTTTATGATCACTTCTTGTAATTAAAAATAATTGTAAAGGTCATTTATAAACTTATTTCATAGTAGAATACTTTGTTAACATAACGAACAATAAGGAATGCCAACTAAAGAAACTGCTGCGTTTCGTATACATTCTACAAATTTCTATACGATGCAAATTACATACGAGAAACAGCTATTACGGGACGGCTTGTTTTTTTCCTCTGTATAACCGTTGAATCAGACAAGACGTTTCTAATTAATTCCTAATAAAAAGGAATTACGACATTCTGTGTTAAACGCATCGCCATCGTTCAGCTGCGCGGATGTTCTACAGAAGGACTTGGCTGTGTAAAAACTTGCTCGCGTATAGGTATATCAATAAAATAAACGGTTCCTAATCCATTAGGGTTGCGACTACCAAGATAATGAATTGTCGTCTATAATGTAGTAAATCCTTCCCACTTTTTAATAGAGCCATACTATAGTTTCGGTAAGATAAGATTAGGGCTGTATATTAAAAAAAAATAAGTAAAAAGTTTTTACATTGAAAATAAAAAAATACCAGATTTTTTTTAAAAGTAATGGACATTTAATTTTACCTAAGCGTCTGTTGGAGGGTCAGGTCGTCGATCCCGGGGTAGGCCGAAATTAAGATGGCTAGATGACGTCGAACGAGATCTTAAAAATATCGGCGTCAAGGGCTGGAAAGAAAAAGCCTAAACCAGACAAACGTGGAAAAATTTACTGGACCAGGCCCAGGCCCACCCGCGGCTGTAGAGTATTCTTAATCCTACAATTTAATTACTATTATTTTTTATCGGCCCCGCAGCATTGATGATTGTGAACAATCATTTATGATCGTGGATTGTTGTGGTACACTCGATCAAAGGATCAATTAAGATTAAAGAAGCTGGGGGCATATGAATTTTGATTCATTAAAATTGTAGCCACGAAAACATTTGTAAATCTTTAAGGCCACTTTGGAACAAATCCAAAAAAGAAGGCAGCAAAATTTAAGCATATTTTGTTGTGGGAGACGTGATTAAACAAATATTTTGTCGTTCCTCGAAGTAAATTGCGCCTTAAAAGTCGTGTTATTTCAATCTCGTTAGACGCTGTGACGGGCAAAAAGACGGCATCTGCGCCGCGCCGTGCGTCCCCGTGCGCGCGCGACGGAGCCGAGGCGCACAGCCTTTCCAATGAATTCAGATCAATTGGATATAAAAAGCTTTGCAATAGCATTTTTTAATAACAACATATATACAAGTATATACCTAGAACTAAAAACTACGATAACATTGTGATTGTTTGGTACTCAATAAAAAAATTGAGCAAAAAAATAAAATTAAGTGAAGAAGAATTTTTTTTTCTTCCTGCCCTTATCCCACTTTATGTGTATATACCTGGTCGGCACAGTACAACCGTAGTCTATACTGTAATAGGTTTTGGCTATAGTTTTTTTTCGGCCGGCCCTCTTCGGGCATATATATGAAATATTAGCAGATTATCGAAATAATTTACTAATATTTTTTTAACCATGTCCAAACACGTTTGGAACTTGGTTGGACACGGTTCACGACAATAGTCGAATGGCGAGGATTCGAACCCGCGACCATGCTGTGCATGTTTCGCGGACCGTATCCTTAACCATTAGGCTATTGGCGCTAAGTGAAGAAGAATATAAGTATGTAATTATTGCTAAGGGGGTTAAGGAGCTAAAGCCCCCAAACCAACAGCAGTTTTACTCTATACCTTTCTAAAATCTACCCTCAGGAGGGTCAACCCCCCACCCCAATGGAGTGAAGCCAAATCACAATCCTGGATCTGCCACTGATGTCACTTAACACCACTTGAAGGTAATCTGGCTCATTTTGCGATTCCTGTCTCTGACAATCGTAATAAAAAAAATCTTTAAAAAAATGTATGGAATTGTGTATAAACTGAATCAGTAACACGTATATAACGGTTAATGTATTCAAATTAATTCTTAATGTCCATTTATGTGATCTATAATTAAGGATACAAAAACAGCATCGCAAATATAGACGTAAATCGGTACTATTTAAGTACTTATGTGTTAGACCCAATCAAAACGAATGAAATCAAACTTCGCAATGAACGGTTAAAAACCCACGCAATGGTTACATTGCGCGTCGATCAGGTATTCCACGAGTACGAATGTTGTCGTTTTTTGTGAGAGCCAGCAATGCTTTGTGTTAGCCGAACATTTTCGACAATGATCGTTTTTGTCGGCGTCGGGCAAGAACTATTTTATCTTTGAAACAAAGATGCTTTAATGTGTTATTTGTATGAGAAAATGTCTAATTAGAGGTTTTAATTGGTAAACTCCGGCTTTTTTTCGTTATAATGTAACTGCTTTAACACAATAATCGCAGACCATCTTTTAATATATTTTAAAATATAGACAAAAACATGCATACATTATATTACCTATGTATATTATTCTATAACAACTCAAAATAAATAGTTAACTGGACCCCCTGAAAGCAAATTACTCAAATAATAAGTTTAAGATTTTGCTTTAGTTTATATGAGCAAAAATTTAAAAGTCAATACATCCGTCAACAAAAGTACATAATTACCTTTAAATCTTTTGAAAAACGCGAAAGCCAAACGCCGTAACTCCAACATAATGTTTCTTTTATGCGACAAACACTTAGATTGCCAGAGTATCGATATACAACGGTGTGCAATAGGGGCAAGCAGCGGGCATGATTAGCGGTGTCCGGGCGCGGGCGCGGGCGCGGGAGGCTGATTGCCAGCCCAATTGGGCCTTACCCGCCCGCACATGGGAAATATTTTTAATCAACACCTCTATTGAACTTACGAGCGGACGTACGTGAGCTCGCTGGACAGAGCCGTATTCATGAATAAAAATAAATTTATAGAAAAAAATATTATATGATTTATTATTGTTTATTTTGTTAATTATCTATTTATTCATTTTAAAATAAATTAATATTACACGAATGATAATTATATACATTACAATAAATATATGGAGATAAAAACAGTAGTTTATGATGCAATCAAGGAAGATAACAAAACTAGAATTGCACAACAAAATAAAATCTAAGGAAATACCAAAATATATAGCAGAAATCATTTCCAAAAGCTTGGACTGAAAGAAGCTACGAAGAAAAGAAGCAAAACTGTGTCATTACTTCTTCTTAATCCAAAGGGAAACATACTCAGAAAAATGTAGGAAGTTTAGAAGGTATATTGATTGTAAAATTGCGAATGAAAATGAAGTAAGAATGTTGCAATTTATAAAGAAGACAGCACGTACTAGAGCAGGCTTTCGAAAGCTTTATAGCTTCTTTAAAATCAAATTAATCATGTAGGACCTCCAAGAACATCGGCGGAAAGTATTATAGTATTTGCACTTATTCATTACGCTCGATAAATTAATTCCCAAAGAAACTTTCCCTTCCCTGCCTGTTCATTTCCTTTTTAACCTCCTAGTTTCTACAGAAAAGACACTGTCACAGCTGCAATTTTTCTGATTCACGAATATTAAAGGGAAGCCTCTACCATCTATATCGTCTATTAAAGTTCTTTATATTTGTAGTAATAGTAGGAATACAATGGAGACAAATAGCAAAATGATTTCTTTGGAATCCAACTCTGTCTAGGGTGGAGGTACTCTGTACGGGCGGTGGTGGGTTGTTGCTTGATTGGCGCTATGAATGTGAGCAGATTGCATCGCCGCCCGCGTCCGCGCCCGCTACCGCGTCCGCGTCCGCGCATGCTGTACCCCGCTTTATTCTTTAACGGTCAAACGCTACCAACTTTTAAATTTATTATTTTAATCAATTTTTTTTCTACCATACTCTTCTATACTGAAATAAGTAATTTCAAACTTTATTATGATAAAATTTCATTCGATAAAAAGGTTGCACGTATAAAAATGGTGTATTTTAATTCAAAAGATACAAAAGATACATTTGATATTTGCCTTAGAAATTTCATATATGACCCATATAAATGTAAGTCACGTTTTTAATAACCTTCAGTTTTAGCTTCATAATTTTAACCCGAGCTGATATGAGACTTCATTTTGTTATGAAATTCACTACCGTAAAACGTACTGCGCGCTGCGGCCAAGGCAACAGAAGTTAAACGAATATTACACACAATTCTTTACGGGGGCGCTGTCTTGTGAGAAATAAAGGATAGAGCGAGCACGAAATGCGGATTTAAAGTATTTTTAAATAAAGAAAGTATAAGGAATTGTCACGATACCAGGATATCATAATCGGCAAGTAGTGAACTCGCAGGGGCCGCACTCGGCTGGTATTATTAACGACGTGTATTGTAATCGCGCGACGGGCGATCGCCTCCGCCGAAGGTAGGGCGGTATTAAATTCCGACAGCTACGTGATAAATCGAAATTGGAAAAGTTTAATAATGTTCGGTTGCTCCGAAAGCAATAAAACCGTTTATAAACGGGCACAAGCGAACTAGACGGGCAGCGGGGACGCCCGTCTTGATGCCTTTTAGGGGCTGTTAAGTGACTTAAACTTTACAAGTTTTTATTAATTTAACCAATATTATAACGTTTTATGTTGTACACGCAATAAGATAAGCGGCGATAGCTTAATCTCCAATTTACTGGTCTGATCAGAGATTTAATATTCAGTTTTTACCAATGAATTCTCTTTTTCTGAATCTTTGGTATAAGTTGCAGATCTGGTTTCAGCTACGCGCTCTGCACGTTCAATCCCTGTAACATTTAGAATAAGATAAGTATTGTCAAAAACAGATAGCAGTTGCTATACTCTGCACATCGTAGATCAGTTAATAGACTTATATACTACTAGGTGAACTTCGTGGTTTTATCAGAAGGGCCGTTAATTTAAACATAGATAACCTATTTCTAAAGAATTAGAGCACTTCAGAATAGAGCATATTTTTAATGTAGTATAACGTTCTTCTTCTGTCTGCTCGACTCCGGTCGTAGTGTGATGTTTAATTATAAAATTCGATTGGGAGTTCTTGAGATTAACGCGTTCAAACAAACAAACTCAAAAACATTATTATATTAGTATATACGTACTAATTCCTAATAACCAAATCAAATAACAAAACTCTTAAGCTAATAAAATCAGGGCAGTTGAAAAAGCATAAAGTATAATTATACAAAGAATAAAGTACTATCCAATCTACTAGTTTCCGTGCAACAAACAACAGTAATACGGGAGCAATAACTTTTTCGAATTTCGATTGGAAATCCCACAATAAAATTAAAAATATTATACTTTATGATAATGCTCATTTTGTTAATTAAAATGGTGCAGCTCTAGAAAACTTTTATACAAAACTTGTAAATTAACTAATTAATAAAATTATAATCAACATTATGAGTGTAAATTTAAATTTGAATTAGTGTAATTCCCGTATTAATTAGGTAATATATCAAGTTATAATATTTACGTATACGGTCCATTTTAATCGTACGAATGAATCTTTTACGAAAAAAAAAATGCAAAATATTTTTGGGCACACTTCTACGTCTTTCGCGCCTACCCGTTTTACACAAACATATCTATGCAAACGAACATATATATACATCTTAATATAATCCTACTTTAGTACGGTGCCACTCGGTTGGCATCATGCATCTTCTACGTTTTTCTTTCTTCATTCGTCCTTTCTATTCTTATATCCGTCAGCATATCTTTAGTAATCGTAAATTACAAAATCTTTTTTCAAGCCACTTTTTCCCTTATTGCGCAGTGTTTACCTTTTGTAAATCTTGTTCATTAGTTGCCTGCAGCAACTCGCGTGCAGCCCGGATAATTGCAATTTTCCTTAGCGAACGGGTTACGAGCGTTACATTGAAACAAAAGTACATTTCTTTTCTTGTATTTTTTGATGTGCCATGTAAAACTCAGAATTATTTAAGGTAAGTTTAACTTTATGCTTCAGTTCGTGTTCGAATTAATTTTAATATAACTGAATATATGGCAACTACTACTGTCTAAGTGTCTTAGAGCTTAACCAAATTAAGCGATTGTTTGCGTAAGTTATCTATATATAAAATAAAAACATGTTAGTTAAATCATTTATAACTCAAGAACGGCTGCACAGATTTTTTTAATATTTCATTTGTTGGATTTGTGTCCACCCCAAATAACAGAATAACTATTAATATTTATTAAAATTCACAAAGAAATATATAACATGCATACTAAAAAATGATTTGCTGGATTTGTGTCCACCCCAAATAGCAGAATAAATAATAAAAATTATGAAAATTCACAAAAAAATATACCATGAAAATCCATTTTCTCATACATTTTTCGTATGCGACGTTATCTCTGATGAAATGACAGAAACTATTATACAAAGAGTATTTAATTTTACATCCTGACTGTTGTTTTGTTATACAACAAAACGAAAAAAAATCTCAAGTGCTTCAATGAAGGGAATCGGGCCGAGTGCAACCCATCCAAAAATTAGTACCAAGGCGGAACGAAGTTTGCCGTGTCGACTTACTACATATACTTGTATTTACAAAACAATTTATTTGTTTGTTTTATCCGCAGTGAAAAATGTACGATCAAAAAAAGTATAAAAACTCTGAATTTCTGAAATATACGAGCCAAAGGCATGTCTAATCCGAATTCGCACTTGCGTAAAAGGTGGAAAGGGATCACGTAAGTGGCTCACTGGTTGTTACGTGATCACAGCTATCCATCAATCACACCAATCAAGAGAGATACCGATGCGTATTCATTTGACATAAATCTTCTTAATTGATTTTCATAATAAATACATTAATAATTTTAAACTAACTTCATGCGAAGGCTCAAGAAAATAATAAGCAAGAATTATGCATACCACTAACACAGTAAGAATTGTAGATAGTAGACTGCTTACACTGTAGCACATAGCAAATTAAAGCTAGGAAATCCTTAGTGAACTACATTAATAATAACTTCTTGTACTCATTCTCTCTGCAATGCAGTTACAGGGAAGACAAAAATTGCTGACGGTAATATAGCTAGTTAATTTTAGTCATATAATAAATTAAATTAATGGAATAAAAACTCAAAAGACTCCCCACGTCCATTCTACACGCTCGTCCGAGACGTGCAGTGCTTGATGTCTTTCTTTGCATAACCACTTTGCAAAGCTCTAAATGCACTTAGCGTTCTAGTTACGTCACTAACCTGGACTGCCTACATCGAGTTTGATCCTCAATGCCAATGAGCATCCATAATTATTATTATTGCGATTTTTGTACTGATAAACAAATTAATTTTCTTAGATATTAACATAAAATTGATTTAAAAAACTAAATATATGTGAAAACTAAATATATTTCGAATAAATATTAAGGCTTATTGGAGGAGTGTTTTAGTCCGTACTTTCGTTAGTTTACCTGATAAGGAAATGTGCAAACTCCATACAGTAACTTGCAGATTTATTTCATACGTAATTGTAAATTCCTAGTCCTGGTATTGAATATACATTAGATTAATCTGCCACTCATTATTACACAAACTAAATTATCTCGTATAATGTTACACACAATTTAAAGATTTACTTTGCTCCAAATTTAATTGTACAAAGTGGTAAGTCGATAGCTTTATCATTATTTACCCAGTTAATGGAATAATTACCATCGTCTTGGTTATATCCTTTGTTGTCGGGGGAAAGATAATTGCGGAGGGAACTAGTGCTCCATACGCGTTATATAATGAAGCCCAAACTGTTTCCGCGCGTATTCCTCAGAGATTAAGTTTGTATTAACTCATAAAATAATAACATCTCAACAAACAAAACCATCTGCGTATTTTATCCGCTATAAAAAAATCTAATTTCGTCTCCGGCGAGCGACTTCATCGTTTCCTATCCTTAATGCTTTGTCCAAGAGTATCGCGAAGACAGAAAATAAGATCATTTCTTATGTTAAGGTACACGTTGAAAATATTATTTACATATTCAAATTACGTCTATACAAAACTCCTGTTTTTAATTATAAACTTAATTTGGTTATGATAAATCTATGGAAATTTTTACCTCGAGCGCCAACCCTCTGCAGCGGTAAGGGTAGAGTAATTACTTCTTTTCTTTGTAATAAAAACGGATTAAACTTTACTTAGGGTGGCCTATTCAGTTCGTTTACTATTCAAAAAGGTCTGCTAAGAAAAAAAAAACTAATTTGCGCTTGCTTATTACAAGTATCTGATTTAACATTTTAATTAAGAATTAAATTAGGAAAGATTAATTAAAAAGTTGAGATTACGCTTAAGGAAAGCATCGATGTATACAACCAGACAAGTCGTTTACATTTATCCGTAGCCATCAGGAGTAAAGCCAGCTTACGCGATGGTTCAGCTTAACTGGTTTTATGTTGTAAAAATAAAAAGAAACATAGATAAATGAGGGGTTAATTCGTAGCTATTGTACGTGAAGCATTGATATCAATTATCAGGAAACCAGAGCTGGCTTTCTATAGTTGAATTGTTCCATAAAGCCGCTAATCCCGGCCCCGGCGAGCCACAATTTGTCCAAACGGTTATGTTATTGCGGTCTACAACTTGCGACCGCGACTCGCCGTGATTTTTCTAATAAAACTCCCTTTAACGTACAATTCGGGCGTGCTCAACAACATTTTATTGTACAGTCTCATCAAATTGTATTGTATCGGTATAACATCTTTTACATAACTTTGTTACGAATATTATTTTTTATCTAGCTTCATTGTTGATAATAAGGTACTCAACAACTTCTTTATAACTTTTTATATCGATAAAAAATCGATAAAAAACCTTGAATAAAATTGATATTAGCTGTGTAGCGTAATGGTAGATTTTCTTAGCCTAATAGTTTCACTGAGCTAAGACGCCCTTTAGACCGAAAAGCGCTAGCTAGGTTATGCTTTGACATTATCACCTACTTCGCGACAGAAAATGCTCAACCCTTGCCTTCAGCAAAGGAGATTCATTATTATGTGATTTCTTCATCTAAGACATATAAGATTTTTAGTATTAATAGACTCCTTCGACATACTGTATTAATTACTATCTAAATAAAATAGCATTTTCTGTTTTCAAGCATCCACTAAATTTTGACTTTTATAAAAAAATCTTCAAAATCGTATAACTAATAAAACAAATATTACTTTTGTACTTCCCGACTTAATTATTATTAAGCATCGTCTATTGCATAAAGGGACAATAACGAAAACGCAAGATCTATTGAACGAAGAGGCCGGCCCGATCGCCAAAATACCACGACCTCACAGAAGGCAGGCTTGAGGTAATCTGCGTTTCATCTGACGAGTGAGGTACCGGAGGCCTAATTCTAGTCCTCTTCCCTCTCTCTTTTTTATAAGTAAAAGGGTGAGAGGGGAAAGATGAAAAAATGGATAGGATAAGGATCCTACCCATTCCCTGTTCCGACAAATCCCCTTTCCCTTATATCCTTAATTAGTATTTCCTTTAATATCTTTTTACTGTTTATCCCCTTTTTATCTTCACAAAAATCCCACTTCTTCGTCTTCGTAGATTTTGAGATCGCTCAAGTACAGAATGAATTTTATACAGTAATTTAGCAACGGTATAATTAATAAGGGCAAGCTAGGGACGTTCTGTCACCGTCGCCGGCAGATTCGCCGGACTCAATTTATCGAAAGTGTTATTGCGCGGGTCGAGCCACCTCGCCAACTGGCCCGTACGGAATCGGCCATAACTGACGGCTCCGTCGCCTCTAACTCCCCGGAATGGATACTTGATTAAGATACCGGCTCGTGTCACTTTATTTTGAGATTACATCTGACGCGGGCACAGTCGCAATTTCTTTTATTGTTAATTTGGAATAAATCCTCGTGATTGTATCACTGACATAGTCTGCCAACGGAGCTCGTTTCGTTACAAATAAAAATAGGCGTAAAACTATTTTGCTCTTAGATCGCTTCATTTTGACGTATAGCAACATTACATTTAGGCTTTCGCATGTATATAATTATTATATTTTCAGGAATTTTATTCACTCGCTTTCATAAGAAATTGTTGGCATATTTGCTTGTTGGTCATGGACAATCGTTTTCAATCCAATTCTCGAAGGTCCAGTTTATATTATTAGTATACATTCAACAATAGACTTAACCACCAACAGATTAGGCGATTTGGTTTCAAATTTAGAATTTTGCAATAGGGATAAGGTAATATTCGTTGCAGGTGAATATCCGTAGGCTGGGATTGAACCTTGTTGGGATGAAATCTGATTTATCGTCAGGTCACAAGGTTATCTCCACTTACCGATTACCACAGCAAAACACCAACTGGTCTGGTTTTTGTGGTTAAGTAAATTGAAAATTCCACCGGTTTCGAACATAAAGTATCTAATTAGCTTAGAGTGTAAAATATGAGTCGATAGACTTCAAGAACGCTAATTCTTTCAACAATCAAATTAACTAAATGGAACTTGTAAGCCTTACTACAAAGAATTATAACTACAAGAATACTTAAATGTTCTTAAAACTATATAACTACTATAATTATTCATAAAATTCAGAAGAAATAATATATTATTTACTTACTGCGAGCTTTGTGTAGATAATTATCCTTGTTCTCGTAACCCGTCCGTCATCGAATACGATACATCTCAAGCAACATCGTATGGGTATTCGAAATTGGATCGAAGATTGTAAGAGGGATTGAAGGACAAAGACGGCCGAGTGGGAGGGGGCGGGGAGCTTGTGGTGGTGGCCTGGTGGGGGAAGGCGGCCCACGCACCACGTCCGAGCCGTAATGAGTTGAAAGCGGATACTTGTAGCGCACTCAGAGCGCGCGTGTCCGGTTACCCGCCTAATGTTAGCCGGGTAAACAATGACGTCCAGCTTTTAGCGACATTTGTGAAGCCACTCAACACTAGACGTAAGCCTAAAAAGATGTCGCATTTTTACCATTCGGGACTCTATCGGATTTCCGTGTCAAGGAAATGCGGTCGTAATAATGTTGTTAGTAAACAATGCTATGATAGCGGAGCTAAATAAAGATTTACTCCTTACTGTGATGTATTTTTTTCTATTGTAGACTACATTAATTTATAGTGAATTTAATGCACCTAATGCTTTAATCAATTACAACTCCATATCGTAAAAAAGGATGAATTTAATTAAATTAAACTCGTTAAATTGGACGGCCCAAAATGTACAAAATGTACCTGACATTATATCAATTACGTATTTTTGAAGAAACAATAGTTTAATATTGCGTTGTTAGGTTTGGTCATTTTGTAGTTAAATTTAAAATGATAATTAGACTTATTTATATATACTATCCTTATTTGTTTATATTTTATTTATTATATGTTTTTAATAATTTCGTGTACGTTTTAATTAATATGATGTCAATAATAATAAAGATTAACACTGACCCGCACACGAACATGTGTAACACAGCTACAACAGAGAAAAAAATCTTAATCTAAAAACTAAGTTATGAGGCCGTCAAATATATTTATCCGTTATTTAAGTAGTTTCAGCGAGAGATGTAGGGTGTGCAGAGTATAACAGTGCCGCCAGTATTCGTAAATACAGGAGCACTCAGCCGCCGATGTCTTCGGTAATTGAACGCGATATGATCGGGGATGCGA
>DWTW01000903.1:0-14191 GCA_018246275.1 Papilio slateri | reverse complement strand
TCCCATAATTCCTTGTGTGACCAATTATATCAATTAAACTAACTAAGTAGCTAATTTAAAATGATAAATAAAATCTTTAATCTTTAATCGTCAACTAATATTTGAGAAAGGAAAGATTCTGCTGTTTTTAGTGGATAAGCTGTGAAACCTCTGAGCTGATTTTAATAATTGTTTCGTCAATAGAAAGCTACTTTATCCGGAAACAAAAGCTATATATTTTGTAATTTAACGTGCTCTATTGAAATTCAGCCGATCGCCGCCAGACTCTAACAGCCAGTATATAATAAATGCAATTTAATGTACACAATACAAATTGTTTTCCTAGGAACATAATTTTATATAGGCAAACTATTTTGATTTGATATGATTATAAATTTAAGGTGTCAGAAATCATGGCTGTTTTAAGATCTTTGAGCCTTGTGTGCAGCTTTAAATGCAAATTCTATATGTACTATATAAATATAACATTTGATATTATCTTGAGAATTTTGTAGCCCAGCGATTGGTTTACTGTGCTGTGATAATGCGAATCTTTGGTTTAATTAACAAACGAGATTTGATCATTATCAAACGAGATTAGAAATCATTTATTGAATATGTGTACATGTGGATCGCGATGTTACATGTATTATACAAATCGTGTAAACCATAGAACTAACTAAAGAAATTCTCAACCAATAAAAGACCTTGTAACCACCCTTTTTAGGCTAAGTTCGAGCTTTTTGTCACCCTTTTTATTACAAAATTGAGAATGAATTTCTGGTGTAGTTTTTGTTGAATCTACTTTTTACGGCCGACTTGGGTACATTAATATTAATATGAGCAATTTAATTCCAAACAGGGAATCATTTAAATCAAAAGAAGTAATACGATGTGTCAGAGCGATGACGGCAAAACGAAAAGTGTACGACGCGACGGCGGTTCGACGCGACACAACGTCGCGCTTTCCAGCGACTCACGACGCGTCCAATGAGTACGAACGCACTCCGCGCCGTCGGTTCCTTATGAATAAATTATTACGCGCCGGCAGGTGGAATGACCTGACACAAAATGTTTTGATGGAATTGTTTTAATTGGACGTTATCTCCCGACGACTATCAGTCCTCTACTCAAACTCAAAATATGAATTCATTTAACGCCGCTTCTCACCGTTTCGATTGCTTTCGTTTTGAATTTATTGATCCAAATATTGATTGCAAAGCAAATATCCGGGCGCAAATAGGTTGATTTCATTATTTGATACGATTTCTTGTTAGTTAATAATTCATTAAGTAACGGACGTTTATAACTTATAACGATGTAAGACGCGATTTATCTATTTTTGTCGTTAAATACATGCAGTATTAAAATATTATTTCAACATTTATGACTTTATCTACCTACGAGTATTATGTTAATTTATTTTATTACTTTTACCAGTACTATTCCTCAGATATTTAATAAAACATATTGCGAAAAATCTAGTGGTAGGCTCGTAGTTGACTTATATTCTATCTGATAAAGATATACACAGATATATGGTAAACCTTAGGAAATTACTTTTTACTCCTTTGAAGACAGAGAGAAGAGAAATCATTCGTAGAAGGTATTTTAACCTTTTACTATGTCGTAATTAGATTTTAAAACGTAATAACAACTCATTTATAGAAGAAGCTTCACCATGTAAGTAGAAAAAAAGAAGAGGTGAGTTCGAGATTTCATTACCAAAAGAAAAAAAGCACCATAGGAACTTAAATTGAAATACTTGTGTATATAGACTTATGTTTGTTCTTCGTGTGCAAATAAATCGGTCAGAATATATTACAGTGTTCTAAATATTCAGATATCTGCAAACGCACTTTGGGATGACTGTTCGTTCTATAGAGAGGCTTTCAGTTTTATGGAAAGCCTATGTATACGCTGACGTTTTAAGAACTTTGTTTATATCGAGTTAAATTCATAGACAAAGAAATACCCTTAATGACTATTATTTGTTGTTATTTTATTTCACAATATAAAAAAAATATTTTTGGAACTAACAGAAGGACAACTTCACTTCGATGACAAATTCACTATAAGTATAATTAGGTACATTATAAAATTTATACGAACACACCTATACGCCATTTATATTGGTTATGACTTTTTGAATAGTAATCTATTTGCAGGCAAGCTGTTCGCATGATATTCAAAAACTCTCAAATCATCATATGTAACTTTTAACGTTTATATGGTTATTTAATTATTGATTATGGATCGTCCCTAAGGGTAGAAATAGCACTAATATAACGAAATGTTGTTGCTAAAACATGCAAGGACATAGAGTATTACGTGATAGCAGCCGGAACTGAGTACCACTTACGTTTGATAAAAGTATGCACCCAGAAAGATTGTAGAGCGATTATAGAACATCCTGTATGTTCCACACAGCTTACAATGTGATATTTATTAATCTTAACTTAAAAATTAATAACACTTCGTATAAATTTTATCGTGCTTATCGCAAAACCTGAATGGTCAAAGCAAAAAAAATTGGATCGGCTAGTACAGGTGTAAGAGCCCCCGTAGCATGGATTAATAAATTATAACTTATTATACCCGAATTTTTATACGTTTAATTTAATGTTATTATGAAATAACTTCTTTTGTGAAATTTTTGTAAAATTTTATACGTTTTTAAATTCTTGTACAATTGCTACAAAGTTGTTCCTGTAAATATTATTAAATATTACTTTCGTAATTTAAATTAGTTAATAATAATTCATCCTGTATTTTACAGACATATTTTTTTATCTCCTTACATATGTTTAGCAAATATATTGTTGATTGATTTGAGCTGTTGTTGGAAAACATACTTTTCAAGCTATTTCGTATTAAAAGATTGTTTGTCTCTGAAATATTTAAAATTACATAGGTACGTATCTAAATAAGTAAATAATTAATGACCAAATTGTAAAAAAATGTATTTGATTTAAGATTTAAGGATATTAAACAACGTGTACCCAAAAAAAATGTTCCGTTCCGTTTTTGCCGGTTTTCAGTGTGTAAAAGTTGATAATAATTCCTACCTTTAATGGCCGAGTTGAAAAACTATAAGGACTTTTTATTCATTAAACTTAAGTAAATATTACATATTTATGAATTTAAATTACCGTCGTATTCACTGTAGTCACCATCTGCTATAGAGCAGCAGAAATATAACGATAAATAATCATCAATTAACTATAACTAAATTTAAAATTCATTACATTATAATTCAAATCCACAAAATATACATAGCCTTATATTGTGTTTATCAGGTAGTTACAAATATGAAAATATTCATTTTATTAATTTAACAAAAAAGATGCTGTAAAAAAAATATTCCATACCATATAAAACACATCTGGGGGTAGGCAGACATATTAATATATCTTATGGATTTCTTTTCGCTTTTCTTAGAATTTTTGATATAGTAATAATGTTAAGGTGTGAGCCACTAGCCATATACAGAACATAGATCCCAGTCCATATACTAGACCACAAGAACTAGCATTGCTATTATGGCTAGCCTAGTAATATCAAATTGGTACCTACTGAATGTCTTAGTTACAGTTCATACAAGCAAAATTCTAGTCGAGAGTCAACTTTGCTTGATAATCCAAATCACACGCACGACATGTAGAAATCCATCCAGATAGCGTTTTTATTTTGTGTCCTACTACCACAGCGTTAACAAATATCGAATGGATCTCTCCGCGAACGAGTGCCAAGTTTCAGGTTAAGGCTAGCAAAACGTAATTCGAATACGTGCAACCTAATTGAAACCGTACAAGCGACGGTTTAGTGCACACATCCAATGCACATTCGCACTTAACAAATGGAAAATCCATGAGCACATGTCTGAATTGTGGGATCGTGAATTGTTTTACGTATTATAATACTTAAAACAATTTGTGGAAAGGAGGAAAAAACAGGAGTGAGAAATAACTACTTGATACTGCCTGATTTTAGGTAATTATGGAAGCGAAGAAGAAGATTTCTTAATTATATTTTCAATAAAATCGTATATAAATCTCTATCTGGTAATTTTCCATTTCCCTTATGGCATCCTGTCTCCAGCGGTCTATCCAATCCAACGCGACATGGGATCCTTCAAGAAAAGTACGTATACTGTTTATTAAGGCTGGCAGCGCCCCTTCAGCTCTTTAGATGTCGTGGATGTCTATAGGGGTGTTCACCTGACAGCAGGCGGTCCGACGCTTATTTTTCCCCTTATACCCATAGAATAGAATGTCTAGGCATATGACAGATTCTCAACCTTACGTTATGGACATCTCTCGTATTGATCGCAAAAGGTTTCCATAACATTGATCGAATAATGAACTGAATGAACGAAGGGGGCTTTGCTTAGGTAATATATAATCGAATCATATCATCAATAAACATAAGGTCTTAATGTGGTCAAGCCTCGATTTATTTCCTTACAAAAAAATTACATATTTATGTATGTATGGAAACAAACAGGTGCAACGGGCTCATGTTTCGTCAAGTCATTGGGCTAGTGTTAATATATTAAGTACTGTAAGAACTTAAGAAATTGAGATCATTTTAAAGGGAACGATTTTATATAATACCGATCTAACGATAAATACGCACTCTTAGTGCCGCGAAAGTCAAACTAATGTTATCGACTGCAAACAGAGTGCAAGACTAACTTTGACTGCTCTTGCCGTACAGGGAATGTCCATGTTTTCGTATAACAGATGCTACAATTCTTCACTATTGAGCCATCTTCGATCACATTTTATATGTTTCATATTACCCGAACAATCAAACACAATATCTCAATATATACTAGGCTGATACTAAAGATTCAACAATCTATGAACGGGGACAAAACAAAAATATAATGTTATATAATACAATTTTAATTTCAACTATTATTCACGTAGGCAGCATGAGTACGGGCAAATATTTAAATTAATTAAGTAATTTAATTTGTATAAATATGGAACAATGTCCGGAATAAACGAATTTTATTTTTTATTTTATTATGAGTCGTCTTTTGTCGTTTCAGCCAACAGTAGACGTAGGGCTCCGCCATTGATCACCAGAAAATCGGTCCACTGCTGTGTGAAGTTATCATTTCTTTATTTAAAATAAATGCTAACTGATATTTCAGTCTAGCTGGAGCGAATCAAAAATCGTGAACTCAATATATTTTCTCGATCATAACTAAAATAGGCAACAATACTTTATCCGTTCTATTTCCCTAGCATGGGGAAAATAATATTTTAGCTTTTTAAAATAACACTCTTGCTCAACAAATCGTAGCGCATTGTTGTGTACGTATACAATTCAATACGTGAGGTAACAATAAACAGGCAGTAGTAGCAATTTAATATAGAATTAAAGTACTTATGCCATATACAATATTTTTGTTATATAAAAAGCATTATCTCAAACTCAAACTTCGATACCGCTGAAAAAACTTTATAACCTTTAAAGAAAAAAGGTGCTACTGCAATTTTTTGAATTGTATTTTTCATATAAGTATATATTAATTATTTTAACATTTCTTTGACCGTAACATTCATTTTGTCTTTTTTTTAATGTATTTTTAGTTTTTTTTTTTATTATAGCTTTATTTCGTTATGGGTTCATTGCGGTCGTGAAGGAGCCAAGCTGTAGCCATCGGATGGCTACAGCATGAAGGGCCGGCTCCACGACGAAAAAGTTTTCATTTAGTTTATCGTTAACTTGGTTTGGATGCGTTCAAGTTACTCCTGAATTCGTTATGTTGAAAGTGTTAGTTTAATAAAATTGTGATTGAGTTATTTCGCAATAAACTTATGTGTTCAGTCTGGCTGCACGACATCTAATGATTGTATTCATAAATGTGAAGATAATAGATATATTCATATGTTACATGCAATATAATCAGATGACATTTATTGCAACGCAGTTAAACAGAATATATAAATTAACATACGTTATAGTTTTCAATTGGGTCAAATTTTATTGTAGAAAGTTTAATGTCGATGTTCTAGTTGATAGATATTATATGTAGGTAGATAGGCATAATATAGTATATAATATAGCTGTTACCCGGCTCAGCGTGGCTTGCATGTGTTCTTAGGTTCTAGGTTATAGAATGGGTCGGCACACGAGTCGCTCATCTACAGACAAGCGTGAACAGCAGACTCCTCCGATAAGACTTACCGTTGAACCTCACCTAGGATAATCGAACGTAATTTTACGTACGTAAGTGAACTTTTGTAGGAGTACTCATAAATGACGCCGCGCACTCTTTTCGCGTTGTACGTTTGTTTGTCTCCTGTAAAGCATTGCTTCTTTAATACTCTGAATTTAGTGTAACTATTGCCCTTTTGGCAACTATATTTAGTTAAAATAGTTTTTAAGGTTATTTATTTTGCACTCGCAAAGTGTCACGCTCACCATTCGACTTGCTTGGATATCTAATGACACGGACGTAGCCAGCTCGAAGGAGGGCCCTCACCGCCGAGCCCGATCCACCGGGCATAGTTCTTCTTATCATGCCATCAGTAGGAAGTGTTCTTGGGGCATTCTCACTTCAACTACGCTTGGTTCATTCCTCAACAGATGTTGATGGTGATGTTCAGGCTTGTTCACCATCCCTCTCGGAAGATCTTATGCTCGGGTGATTTAATCAAAGCGACTGTTCAAAGCCCTGCGTACTGTCAATCCGCTTAAGACTTAACACCTAATCTCAACATTCTTCTCAGCGAATGCGTGACTGCAGTCCGTACAACTAGATATCCATTATTTTTAATTAGTTAAGTTATCTGTACGGATATAATTTTGACTACATATTGCTAGGTAATTGTGGATACTTCTACAACCGATTTTATAATATTTTACAAGGCGCCTTACCGATTGCGATGCTCGTGTTCTCATAACCAAATCGATTCGTTGTTCCATCAGTCTTCTAAAATTGTAATACTTAATGTTTAAATAATGTATAAAATCAATCGGTTACATAAAGATTGTCTAGATCCGTGTCGCAGATGCACTGTGGGTATTTGATGAGTGCTTTCGGCCGTACCTTGAAGGTATGTTTTACAACCTTGCGGAAGGAGAGTGTGTCGAAAATTGAAGGTAGTCGTTGGATACATGTTCTGTAACTTGCCTTAGCTCCCCGCGGGCATCGCGTCGTTCTTACAACCTCATTAGAAATAAAAAAGCAAAATTAATTAACTTATCGTAGTTTAAGCCGTATCGATGTGTTGTTGGATTCATAGACGAGATTAGGATTCGACTTGACTGTGAATAGTTTTCGCAATAATTATCTTAATACCGACAGACTGCTCGTTACAATGAGGACTTGGCAAGGAATTATTGTTACCGTGGAGATTATATAGTTGGGTGCAGGATGCTGCACCATGAATAAGTAAGCTCTTTACGTGTTTTACATCCAATTGGTCCGTCTGTTACAAGCATTGGCCATTAGATCAAGTTTGTTTTCATAACACCTTTAAGAAGTGAATAACAGGATAGTTTACGTACAGAGTAATATTCACCAGAGTCACCTCGGAACATGTACATGGTGTGGGTAGCAACTTAACGGGTAAACTTACTTATTAATGGTTCAGCGACCTGACGTTGAAACCGCGTAACCTCTTAGGCTTAAAGTATCGTTATTGCAATATTGTCGTAGTGCGTAGTGTGTAGTGCATTACTTTATAGGCATTGTTGGCAATATTATAATCGTGCAGATATGGGAATTGCAATATAATCGATTTTAAAACTAGTTTATTAGATCTTAAAGATAGTTCTTAGAATTTATAGTATGATAAGTTTCTAAGGCCGGTAAGCAATTTGTAATTAGGTGCTTTCAGAATATTTACATTTTGAAGTGTAATTAACCGTAACTGTGATCTTAACCAGCATAGTGTCGCATCAATGTTTATCTTCGTGTTCGGATGCGATCGAGTAGAAGGCGAACGATCGATCAATGAGGCGAGATAAATACTCCGAGTACCTGCAATTAACTAACACTGCCTTAGTAATCTTTTAAATCAATACAATTAAAAACAAAATGTTTTCGCGTTTCTTAAAGTCTTCCACCTGGGGTCGCAATCCCTCATCGCTACATATATTACCTGAACATGTAAGGCTACGAATTACCTCAACATGTAGGGCTGCATAATGTCTCAACATGTAAGGCTACGAATTACCTCAACATCTAAGGCTACATATTACCTCAACACGTAACGGCTAGCACTAGGGCGCGTGCGTACCGTCGGTCGATCGTCATATCATTGTCACTGCTCGCAACGTCACCTGCTGGCGGTGCGGACTGCCGCTGGACTGTCGCCGCGAGTGACCAGCCATTACCGTCTTACCCAACGGCCACGGTACGACATAGCATCTAGTACTAGCTAACTAGTTTTAAATAACATGTGATTGGATTTGAACCTCATTTTTTATAAGCCGCTGCCTTATTAAGGAGATTTGTATGCGGATATTAATATGTACAAATATTTTAACAAAATAATAATAAAAAACATATAAATATGGATATAGAGAGAAACCTCGGAAATATAGCTGATAAAAATACTTAGTTTAACATACTCAAGCTGTTAGTTTTAAGTGTATAAGTAGTGACGTGGGGTGAGTTTATCACTTATGTAAACTAATGCACCTTGTGTTCCCTCTGCACAATTCAGCAACCACCTCGGTGAAGGCTACCGGAGCACCGCTCGGCCGCTCCTGAGCTACTGGCTGTCACCCTTCGATCACATCGCCCCGCACCATCTGGGATGGACTAATGATCGAGGACTAGTTTTTTTCAAAAAGTCCAAAAGGCTCCGCAGGCTCAGTTTCTCTTCATTCACGTCCACGTCATTATTATGCATTCTTACGCGGAAAATTCTAAATACAAAGCCTTTAACGACAATTAGGATTATCGATTCCTCGATAATGACTCTTGAACAGATAATTGTTTTTTTTTCTAATCTTTTTTGGATCTATTTATTTTTCAAACTAAATTTTAGTAACTAATTTTTAACTGGCTGCTCTAAAATATAATAAAATATATCAAAACAAAATTTATACGTTTGTACTTGACATTCCTTCGAGTGTTGGACGACTTTCTTTAACTGTTGAAAAATATATATTTGCAGTGATAATACGATACGCAAATTTGAATAACTTCGTCACATCTTTAAAAAGGTTTAAGTTAGTTCTGGTCGCTTATTTTTCAGTTTTAAAAGACAGCCGTTGATTAAAATTAGTCTTAATATTAATGCGGTTATAAACATAAACTCATGGAAATTAGGCTTGCACTTTTTAAACAAAAATTCAACAAATGACCTCATAAAAGTGAAAGACGAAATATCGGTCCCGTAATTATTCACCATAACCGACGACCTGCCCTGGATATTTGCTGAATCAAATGGTAAAATTTATTCAAACGCCTGTCATCACACTCAAAAATCTAAAAAAATTCAAAAGATATCAAGAAATTAAAAAAAACCATTTTGACCGTTGTCTTCTTTCGGTTGAAATTAAAAATATGAGCAAAGAGAACAAGGCACATTGACTTTGTCCAATGCGGTTGTTAGATTTTCGGAAACCCACGTTTGAAAGTTGAAATCTGTAGTCCATCGAAAAATATATTATTTATAAACGAAAATAGCACTGATTAACTGAAAAGATTCCTTTGATTGCGGAGCTGAGAAGCAGATTTTGTAAATTTCAATATTTATCACCGCTTTTGCTATTTTACGTGTGATAATAACAAATAAACAAACATTTTTCAAAACAGATATAAAGGTAATATTATCAGGTTTCATAATTTTCAATTGATGCAAGCAGTTCAGCCTCGGGAGTGAATAGGGACATAAACGTCGCCAGTCAAATGTGCCGGCGAAGATAGTGTGCCTATTGTGCGGCGTCTCTATTCATTGCCCGCTGCGGCGTCCTACATCATACGGAAGGTCGAGGCACAATCGAGAGCCAACACTTTGCCCGCATCCTAACTAATAATCAAGGTTTAAAACACAACAATTATTTACAATACAATGATATTTTATATCGACACCAATGTCAAGGAGGGATCCAATTAAGTGGTAATTACATGTAATGCAGTCAATTTAAATATTTTTTTCCTTAAACAAAATTGTATCAGTACAATATTATATAAATTTAACAAAATTTCTGTACAGCATTTGATGTAACTTGAACTGTGTATATTTTTAAAGGGAAACAATTATTGTTATTTTGTCTTACAATATTTTTCGTCTCAGCTATGATGTACACTATGTAAATTTGATGTTCATCCTCAAGGTGCAATATGATTGCTATCTCTATTATATTTGTAAATATTTATAATTTTCAATGCGGCCAAGCAAACCATGGACCAGGCTAAATCTTGTATGTTAACTTTTATTGAACATGCAACGCTGCGGTAGAATCGAGTGACATCCGAGATGGTTGCCAGCAGGAGTGAGGGCTCTTCACGCTATTGATTGCAGACATTATAGTCTCACGATTGTCTCAAACGTTTTCTGCAAATACACTTCGTTCACTTTGAATCAACGATTGCTTGTAAACACCGTTTAGAATCAAATAACTTCACGTATAATCTTACACCATTTTTTAGAAAACTGTTGCTGTGAAAATCTGTTAATTCTGTATTCTTTGGAAAAATTAAAATGTCAGTTTTTTGTGTGTTTATTGTAACAGTTAATTGTGTTTAGTTAAATTAGTTTAATGTCAAATGACATGTAAACAAATGACAGACGTTTGAACGCCTGGAGATGTGTTTTCATCAATATTATATATGTTAGTCGCCATAATTTATGTTTGATTGCGTTTAGTTTAATTATTACTGCAATAGTTTTTACATTGGCGTGCCGTTACATAGAGTCTCCGAGTGCGACACGAGCACGCCTGACGGTGTATGACGTGTAAATTATCTATCTTCGTGTATTGTAGTCCGTCTGTAGCATTCCGGGCAGTTCTTTAATCCAATCATAAATGTAATTCAACTATTAAACAGTGTAAACATATATGTGTCGTTTTATTTATAATACTGTGCCTCGTGTCTCCCTAATGGACCCGGCCTGGCCAGAAACGGTGGCAACAATCGTTCTATCCACAGCTCTGATAGGATAATTTTTAAAACAATATCGTCACAACGAACAGTGAACAGCCTTAGAAAAAGGGTATTAAATATGACTATCGATTACTACACGTTTGGCTTTATAGTTTTTTTTAAATAAAAATAACTAATTCTTGGCCGCAAATCCCACCTGATGTTAAGGGGCGATTTGATAGAAAGATGTTACGCCTCACTAGTGCATTAAATGAGATACATCTATGCATACTATATGTATACTATAATACACTTATTACATATCAAAATGTGTTGAAATAGTAAAAGTTAACAACAATACCACCAAAAAACATTTTACGTGAAATTGGTTGCCATGACTCACAACTTTCGGGCGTCGTTCAGACCGGAGCTATGACGGTTCGAAAAAATGACGAATCGCTTCGAGAAAAAGAAGGTAGTCCCGTTCCTTTGACACAACTTGGCTATACCTTATAAATAGAGAATAAATTTCAAAATTAAGGAAATAAATAGCCTTATATAAAAATTGTATCAATTTATATATTAATAATATATAAATCACTACAGATTTTGTAATAGAAGTATCTCAGAAGTTATACGACTTAGGGTTCTTCAACAAAGTATGGGGTACAGCCAAAATCTGGGCAGAAGGGAGGACCTTGGGCTATTCCTATCTACTGCTGCAGTAGAAACGAGGGATGTAAGACGGCGACTGCAGTCACAGTGGGACAGGACCTTCGTGTGGGACGCCACCGCAATTAATCCAAAATAAGTTGTCGGCGGCGCTACGCAGCCCCTCTGATGTGAATACTGGAGCTCGAAGCTCGATGATCGGAAGTTCGCGGACTCAAAGTGCCCGAATACAATATGTAGGAGCTACTGGGGGTGAGCTTGTTAGACGTGTCAGGTAGTTTGTCACCATACACGTAACGAAAGTCTTAACTAGCCTTCTTGTTTGTATTGAAGCATGTAAAATAGTTAAAAGCGGTAAAACATCGTAGCCATTAACTCGACGTACCCATCGAATGGTCGTTTCTTTTCAACTAAAAATGTTAGGAAACTTAAAAACTTTATCCAACCATAAGAATATATTTATTGTTTGCTAAGAAGTAACCGGCGCATCTACGTGGCGAGTGGCAAGTTACAATCGTAACGTGTACGTCCCACGTGGTCGTGTAACAATGTATCTAGGCGAGGCGCGGCGACTTGTGCGACCGGTAAATAGTCAATTAGCCAGGCTCATCCCTCCAATGGGCCCGGCCGAGATCCTTCCAAGGATAAATATAGCAAGTGGCCGGGTCCGGGTTCCGCTATTGCCGCGAGACTATTGTGCACCGAGATGGGACGCGGCCGTGTCGGCGCGCACACGCGACCTTCCCTGCGAACATGACGGTCTACTTCGACTGGCTGGACTATGTTGTCTTCGGTGCGATGCTTTTCTTCTCTGCCCTCATCGGCGTCTACTTCGCCTTCTTCGCAAGTAAGAAGCAGAATACCACCGCCGAATACCTGATGGGCGGGAAGACGATGGGCATGTTCCCCATATCGATGTCTCTGATCGCAAGGTATATCTTTTAAGAGGTTTTAATGTCGCGTTATATTTATAAAATAATTAATGCGAATGTATTAATGATAATTTCTGAGTTTTCTGTAGTAGAAAGCTCTATCTTTTTATTTACGTTTGGTAAATATCTAACAGCTACATATCTGGCATATCCTTGCTGGGCCTGCCCGCGGAGATGTACACGTACGGCACGCAGCTGTGGGCCATCGTGCTGTCCGAGTGGGTCGTCTCGCTCACCATCGCCGTCGTGTACTTGCCTGTCTTCTATAATCTTCAGATTACATCCACGTATGAGGTAAGCTATAGTAGTTTTCATAATATACGGACTTATGACATAATATAATTGACAGAAATATTTGTTTTCTTTCAAAACACAAAAAAGTACAAATTTCATTCAAATTCAAATTTGTATTTGAAACGATTGTTATATAGATCAATGTATGCAACGATCTATTTATCTTTATATTAATAATGAAATCATTTTGAAATATCAACATATAGGGAGTTGATATTTCAAAATGATTTCATTATTAATATAAAGATAAATAGATCGTTGCATACATTGATCTATTTCGCATAACGATAGCATTGGGTCTTACTGACCCAATTTTATTGCCGGCGTGTGTGTCGTTGTAGATTAACAAGTCGGCTTACCGAGATGCCCGCACTTCAACTGTCACACAACATCACTCTCGAACTTCACGCAAAACTGGGCAAGTCTCGCTTTACCAATAAATAACTCTACACTTTTATTAAAAAAAGTTGTATCGCTTTCACTGAATTTATTTGATGCAGGAAAGATTAAAAGTTGCCATGAACTTATGTGATGGTGTTATAAGTATCTTCTTTCATCGACACATCGAAATCAAAATTTTTATACCGATTTCCAAATAAACTAGTTAAGTCAACAAATGTTGTTTTAAGATCATCGGTGGTAGCAGTTGCAATATTCTCTGTCACATCGCCGTAGCTCAGTGTTATTAAGACCATCCATCAGGAGGATAAAATTGTTACAATAAATGAATATTTTATGGGGCCTGCTCGCTTCCTGTATTATACGATGATAGGTTCACATCCTGTCCCGTTAATGTTTATGTATGGGTTAACGGTGAGAGGTTATTTGACAAAGGTGTCTTGGTTTCAGTACCTACGTCTCAGGTTCAATCAAAAGGTGCGTCTCCTGGGCTCCATTATCTTCATCATAAAAATGTTGCTGTACATTCCTATCGTGATCTACGTACCGGCGCTGGCCTTCAGTCAAGGTATGTTGTACCTGGCAGATCACAGTCTTGCTGCCTCTGGCACCAATCTACACACATAAATAAAATTGAAGTGTCTGTATCAAGATAAAATTTCCATATTCAGTAGACGTGATGTATATACGATACTTATAACAAATATGATTTTTTAAAATTTTTTGTCTGTCTGTCTATCTGTCTGTTTGTTCCGGGTAATTTCCGAAACGGCTGGACGGATTTTGATGGAACTTTTGCTAGAACATATAATAGGTAAAATACTAAGGAATAACATAGGCTACTTTAATT
>DWTW01000902.1:0-14197 GCA_018246275.1 Papilio slateri | reverse complement strand
AATAAGCTACGAAAGTGAATCCCAAACCATCTACTTTTAATGACTACCCGGAAAATTTATCAGCTTTCCAATTTTCCATCATACTAAAATGTCAAGGAATGAGCGCAATCAAGAATATCAACAAATAATTTGCCCTTGATTCACATCAGTCAGTGCGTAGTGCGGTCGAAATTGAATCCTTCGTTGGTTGGACGTGCCAGGAGCAATTGCGATTACATTTGAACTCAAGTCACGTACCGCGGTGAGTAGCGTGGTGACCAACTCTCATCGCCTGTGCCGAGCGTCCTACGATACAACTTGTAAAGGCTACAGCTGTAGTCAAAGGAATGTTCGCCTTATTCACTGTGGAACCAGTATGCCCGCATTCTAAGACAGATGTTTAGCCTGCATTGAAATAGTAGAATTTATTATTGTTATTTATCAAAACGTCTGTCAAGGAAATCAACAAAAACTATATATTTTAAAGATGAAGCTCACCTAATTACAAAACGACTCTACGTTACACTCGTCTCTTAATATACTAGTATATTTAAATTAGCATAAATACAAAGCGAGTCTTTTTGTTACAAATTATTATAGAATATTAATGCATATTCGTTCGTCCAATAGTTGGCCATTGCTGGTCTTAGGCTTCCTTCATAAATCGCCACAAAGAAAAATGCATATAAAATGTAGGAATTCATGAAAAACTCAACCGCTATTATTATGCATACTGCACTTTCTTTAATTCCACAATGTAAGTAGATCGATCAGGCATGTATAAATTGATAATGAATGCAACACCGCGGCAAACAAAAACCCATTAGACCCCACAATCCATAGTATCTACACGTGTGGGCCACCGATTTGTGTTAATTGCGCGTAGATATCGAATTTGTCTAGAGAGCTTAGAAATTTTTGATTATTCTCGCGATTCGACTATCGCTGCCATTGAAAAATATTCCATTAACTGCTTTCACGTTATATTATTGAGAAATATTGATAAAACTTTAAAGTTTGCGATAACTGTGTATCTAACAATTTGTGTGGGAAAGATAAACTTTCTACACCAAAGTAAAATTATCGGATCGACTGTTTTTGTTTAAACTAGCAAGACACCAGTTAGGGGGAAAGCACGTAGAGAAAGAAATCCGTTGCGTGATTTTAAAATTCACTAGCCATGGAACGAGCTTCGCTCTGTGTTGTCATTTGTCATCATAAGATCGTGTTTTCTCGGAAGATATTTAATATTAGAACATCTAACAACATATCGTAGAACTTGAAGCTGCCAGTTAGTTATCATCTATTGACAATTGACAACAACGTGGAGATATACCATGCCACAAATAGATGGTGCTCTAAGAATTCTTTTAATTTAAAATAAATGTCGACAGAACAACAGAACACGAAAAAAACACTGAATTCCCCGGCACATAGCACATACAATTGTCTTGTTATCGTCTATGTTGTAGTCCTGAGAACTACTTACACTGCACAGACACGATACAGGCATGCACCACATCTGGCCGTTGGAGCGCAGGCCCGCAACGAAAGCGCACGCAAACCTTCACGTATAGGTATCCCATTAGGACGCTTCCAGTAATTGACGTACAAGAGGAACGCACACTGCAACACGTAATTACCTCGGAACAACGGACCACTCAGCTCTCGGCAATTGCATAAGTACGCGAATATGGTTCATAAGGATCGCGACCCACTGTTGCGTTACCGATCGTTTTTATTCATTTTTCTAATCAAAACATTGCTAGTTTGTTTTTTGATATCGAAAGATTTTAGCTACCTTTTATTTTTGTGTTTTGATATGCAGGTCTCTAACGATCTTACATTCCGGGGTTATATTCCCTCCGATCGGCATATTTATAAGTTTCAACTTAATCAGTTACTAACAATGTTATTTGATGTTTGGCGATGTACTCCCTCCCCTGTCAGATTCGGTACCTAATACGGTCAGTAAAACACACAACAAATGCTATCTTTGACTATCACAGTAATGTTAAAAGACATGAGAATTTTAAAACTTCATGGAAAAGTGGTATATTTATTTAGTATCTTTTATTCATCGCAATATTTGAACATTTAAAATGTTCTATAATAATATAAAAACATTATACTGCGTAAATCTCGACGTATTTTCATCCAGAAAGATTGAGACAAAAATTTATGAGACTTCTTTGTAGTTAAATTAGTAATTTCGCGATATTACCACGGAAAATGTGTAGCGAATGACATATTTATTTTGAATACAAGTTTTCCTTGTAATATTTTTAATATGTAGAAAAATAGATGCTGAGTGTTAGGATATTATTTTGAATGAGTGAACGGAGACGCACACGTGGCGGCGCATGGCGCGGCCAGACCGAGCGTCGCTGCCCGCCGTCTGGCTCCGCCAGTGTTGCACTCGAGCACTCACATAGCATAGCTACTGTATGTATATTATGAATAGCATTTGCTTGTCTATATGAAATCGTTTATATTTATTTATGTAGAAGATGACAATTTTTTCAGGACACGAGCATTGCTGTTTTCTCGTGACGCGTATAATACATATTTATAAAGTATAAATTTAAAATATTTTATTTGATTAGGTTATTCTAATAAAAACATTTAAACGCTCTAAATATTATTAATTCAAAACAAATCTTTTTGACTTTGTTTACTACAATACAATAAAGCACCTTGTTACATGACTAACGTCATATCACATATCACATCATTCATAGGCATGGAGTACAACGTACAAGCCGCAATACCCTGTGTAGTGATTTCGTAAAAGTTGTTGACATTGAACACAATTATCGGATCTGCAGAAGACGCAGCATGTCTGAAGTACGGCTGCGTCTGCGCACTATCCCGCAATCGCCAATGCGCAATGCGCATACGCACATCGCTGCACGGTCTGCCGGGGTGACCGACCTCAATGCATAGACAACTCGCGCGAATCTAAAATTGCTGGAACTTACCAGAAAAAAATGCTAGATGCGGGTGATTTCAACCGATTGCAAAGTTGACATTTCAAATGTAAAATAATCTAAATATGTATGCGGAAATAGTATTTCATACTCATCAGATCGTCGGTCTTGTGTTTGTATATTAATAATGACTTTCCTAATGAAATTGTAGTAAGAATACATTGCAATTCACTTACCTCATTATGCTTTCTTCCAATCGTAAATAGTGTCCGGCCATCGTTATCAACATAAAAAATATGTAAATCAAGCATATTTTCTTCGAGTACACTTCCCTTTGTATATTTGTGTCTACACGCCAACGCGAAAAGAACAGACGGACACACATAAATAATTTTGCAACATAAATTTTGTTATATTAGTCTGACTATTCATTAAAAACAAATAGTTACTCAATCTCTTTCATAACGCAAAAGTTTAAACGGCAATGCAATACAGATCATCGACTACTTCGATAATAGTCGTTACCAAATAAGATGGATTAGTGTTGGTCATCAGATTAGTTGACTTTTACTTTCGCCGGCCCAACTACGCTCTAAAACAATCGCGCCCACGTCCAGTCTCTTCCAGGTTTAATTTATTTCCGTGTCGGATTCGCTCAATACCCGAGTGGGTTGGCGGACGTTTGCCAATTATTATGTTTTACTTTCTATGGCTAATTGCATATTTATACTGATGAAAACCGTCCGAAGCTTCCGTGATTCATGCCAGTATCAGCTGACGCCACTCGGGACTCGATATCGATTATGTTGACGATTTTCATGCGCACGCAAATACGCTCGAGACAATAGGTTATCGTGTTACTGCACTGTCGAATATAATAATTGTTAAATAAATCGATTCATTATATTCCGTTTATGTGACAATCAATAAAAAAATGTCAATTGTTCTTTAGCGAACGGCGCTCATAATCTATCGTTGCAACTCAATTCTCTTCCAGACCCTTCCATTGAAGTCCATATCTAAAGGGCTAGCACGAGCTCCGAATTAGCAGATACTCGTATTGTGTGGGTTCATTGGAGCCGGTCCGCAGTCTCCGCGCGGTCGGCCGCCGCGCCGATGAAGCGTGAGCCGTGCCGCGCCGCTGCGCATCCCGGCCGCGCCAACACAACACCTCCCACCGTCTCCTCGCCTGGAAACTGACATGCCTGATAAACAGCTGTTCATTTCGTGTGGTTAAGCCCGACTTATTTTATACTGCTCAATTATTGATTTAGTTGTGTCAATAGTGAGGTAAAATGCGTAACGACACTTCTAGTTTTTAGTAATAAATATCGAAACGACAACTTAAGGCATCAATATAATTATTAACGATATGGTTATTGGAGGTACAAATCCTAACCAGTTTTCACCAGAAACCATCTACTAAAAGCGTTTGGTGCGGTGCGGTCCCCGTAAATCTAGAAACCGACAGAAATATGACGATAGGATATAAACTAAAAAAACGCATAGCGACTGCTATCTCTGTCTGCGCCGTTAGGTGTAAAGATATGTATGCCTATTAATGTAAGGTAATTGGGTAAAAATGAGAAAACTTTAAAAAAGATAAAATAAAGTTAACTATTCTAAAGTTTTATAAGTATTTACCATTCGTTCCATATTTAAAATCCAGAAATAGCTCTTCAAAAACTACCAGCTCTACTACTCGAGAGCCGTTGACCAATAAACCGATGACCTAAGTTAACACGATGACACTTTTTCTAGGGTACTAATGGCAACGCGCCAAACACGATAGCAATCCAGTGACCTCATTTAACATAACTTAAAGAGACCAGAGAGCTTTGTTTTATACTACAGCAAATTAATAGAAAATTCACATTTCTTTCTTAAGCACATTAAAATTGTAAGATTATGTACAATTTTATTTTTAGCACCAAAATCTCATCAATTGTACCGTTATTTTCAAAGTTCGTTTGAAAAGAAACTCAATTCCAATCTACGAGACAACCTCAAAACACAGTAACGATCGCCGGCGGCCGCTTTTTTATTTTATCTTTGGCCGATTAAAAAATAAACGCGTCAATTCGATAACATACTCTTATTTTTATTGCCTTATCTACTTACAGTTGTTCTTGCTTATAAATAGACCTAAATAGGTTGTAAACACAAATGTATTAACAATTTGACCCCGATACGCGGTGACGTGCGCACCTGACGTAACACACAACATCCATGCGGGATGAGCTCATTCCAAGCTTCCACTGATCCCATTTTTATTACGTTATACACCATAAACCATTAACTTACAGGGATCGTCTCAGATAACAAGGACTACGCGGGAAAATAGTATAACAGTGAATATTAGAATAAGGGACCATATACATAAAAGATATTGAAATACCGTGCATGGTAACACCGCATGTAGTCAGTCTCTCAACAGCAGTTGCTCCCCTTTATCTCGGGTGTAATTATGTTGCTTCTTGTCCACGCTTTCACACCTTCACCGTAATAAATTAGCCAGCAGAGGACCCGAAAATGAGAAAAAGCAGGAGGTTCTGACTTTTTACCAATAATAAATAAAGTCAGCCCAGTAAATATATCATCTTTTATATAAAATGAAATCCTGGTCCTGTCCTGAATACGTAGTGAATGGTCACATACCATCAGGTGATCCGTGTTACAAAAAACATGACCCTTCTTTTCATAAAAAAGATTGAATTACATTTTGTACCTTACCTGAGAGAGATATTTGTTGCATGAAACCTTTTATGAACGCACGTGTGTACCCGAATGTTTCAAATTATATTCTTACATGTTTTTATGTTTGTATAAATAAGTATTTCTGATACGATTCGAACCGAGTTCAATAAGCAAGTTAAAGTAATATTAACTTGAACTTATTATGTTTTAACTTTAACTTATTATTAGCTATATTAACGGCTCGTAACTGTATTCAAATTTTGCTAATTAAATCTTTTGTCCGTTGTGTAACTTACTTTACGTCTCCGTCATTATTTATATGAAAGGTTTTGTTGTAATTCATAACGTTCCTCTCCACCGGTATCTTTTAAAATACCCCTCATTAGACGAATCGAGCTGAAGAAACTTTCTAAGCGATTGCGCAAGTATGACTCGGTTATTACCAAATATTGTAAGCAAGGTTTGCTGGCAATATTACAGACATAGAGTATTGTATATACAGACCGCGTATTTAATTATTTATTACTAAACTGTTAGTCGATAAAGACTTGCGCCTGAAAAGACCTAAATGTGTATGGCAATATTTTTTTAACCTTTCAACAAGGCATGTAAATTACACAGTCACGGTAGTATTGCTACATTATTATCTGAAATCAATTAACTATACGATATTTTCAAAATACAATTCGTTTTATATTATGTTAATAGCTTTTACCTTACACTCACAATCCAAGCGGCGGGGTACTAGGTTCGTTAACGGTCGATAAGAGTTATATTCCTATTCGAAAGTCCTTAAGACATATCAGTTCGTAAATAGGCCTCGTATAATTGACATATTATTACTATGCACTAAACATAAGAGTCGCAAAACGTACTGTTGCGGTTTCTATTTTACAAAAAAATCAACAATACGAAGCGTTACTTTTTAAATACATAAGTAGGGCACAAAAACTTTTTTATTTGAATTAAGTAAGTAGATATATGTATATGAGTTTGAATATTATACGGCCAGAGGTACCATCTACATGCTTATGTTGTAAGACACTGGCGGACGAGTTTGTCCAGCAGTGGACTGATACAGGCCAGTGTCGATCATTCATTTTCGAGAAATTAGCCTAGGAGTCTCTGTAAATATTGTGTTCTGTAATCAAATGGCACTTAACTCTATAAAATCGCCTGAGACGTCGAAGTTGAGTCATCGGACGCAAACAGTTCATAGTTTATTCGTCACTTGGCGTCACTTGGCGTCACTCGTACGATGCGAGCTCTCAATCAAGAAAACGACGTTATTTTCGAGTATCTGCCGTAATAGTTATATAAACTGGTAATGCAAACATTACGAAAATGGATATATACAGTAAATAATACAGATTGTTAGTCTGTGTATATAATTATTATTTTGTGTGGAAGCAACGAAAATAAATAAATAGTAAACTTTCTTACTTCGTCGGGGCCCTCAAAGGCCAAACTATTTAAAATGCGTACGCACTGAGCGGATGCGGTTGCGGACGCGGAAAGCGACTTGTCGCGGTTGACTCAGCGGTTGAATACGCTCGGGCAGCCACGACGGCGCGCTTTAAATGCATCCGCTCAGTGCGTATAACAACCGCGCGGACAGCCGTAGTGAAGGCACCGCGCCGCGAGCATCCGCGGCGGTTTGATGGTGGCTGCATCCGCCGCCACCGCCGTGCCTATTAACAGTTTTTTCATATATATTTTTTAGTGCGCAGCACGGGTCTGTCCATATCCGCGTCCGCTCAGTGCGTCTTAGTTGTCTGTAGTCTTTCCCGACCCAATGTTAACAAACAGTTACGGTCAAGTATGTGTGCTTAAAACTGCATAAAACCCAACCTATTTAATTGTACAAAAAGGGGTCTATCTCTATTTTTGCACAATAAGAATCTAAAACATACTCAATAGGTGCATTACACCTAGGACATCTGTTATTCTGTTCTCAAAGTCATCTTCGTCATTTGTAAAAGTAATTTCGGTGTCCTAATAACCGCAATTTAATTTTTCCCTGAAACCTGATGTTGTGCAAGAAAACCTAAATTTGCATTAAAATTTTTGGCAAGAATCGCACTCACTTGGTGTGACGGTAAATAGTAAGTCATGTCACCGAATTCTTACTAACTGAATTGTAAAACCGTTTAAAAAAATCATTAGGAATAAATTTTAAAACAAATAACATTTTTAAACTTTCCTAAACTCATTTTTAACAAGGTACAATTCGTAGAATAGCTCCTCATAAAAAATAAATTTGTGTTAAAAGTTTTAGTGTAATTTTGTTATACAATAGTACGTGCCTCTGAGATAAGATAATATTGTCTAGCTATCATTTAGATCACAGAAACAAAAAGTGGTTAAATGAGTCACGCGCGTTTTTGAGGCAGCCAAATGCTATTGAAGTTATACCTCGGTGACACATTGTCGTAAAAATGGTTTCGTCACTTCCTTTCAACTCCTCGTCGAATCATTGACATTTTGTATATATTATATCACATTTTAACATATATCGCTTTTAATAAATTGTTTAATCAATAAAAAAACATAACCCATATTAAAGTACCCTTATCACTCAAAAAAAAAGAAAGCAATACACATATTTTCTATGGAAACAAGTTTCGAAGGAAATTAACAGGAAACGCGCGGAAATTTCACATCCGTTAATTCACCATCTTTCACGCTTGTCATTTTCTAATCTTTTGAAGTTTTTACGAAAGGACTGCAAAATTTACATGATTTACAAAAAAATGTTGGTCGAAGACTGGTGTTTCGGATAAATCTGCGGTTTCCTGTGACGAAAAATGAATGCTCCCGCCGCGTTCGGCATAAAAGCCGTAATAAATACGTCCCTGTCCAATTTCAAAATACAACTAGTATGACAACATTTCAAAATAGAAGGAAAAGTATGACGAATTGAAATTACTCGTTTGGTGTGTTAGCGAATCGAATTTTATAACATCCGCAAAGCCTATTTACAGGCCATTGTGCGAACACGATAAGGACAAATCGTCGACCACATCAAACAACCTGCATTTCTTTACGACCGTTTATTATGATCGACAAACTTTGAATACTCAGATATTTATTTTGTGTGATGTAATTCAAACCAATAAGACTTAATTATAGAGTTACGATATACATATTGTTGATTTATGAGAGCTGTTATTAGAATAATTTCTGTGTTTTCTACGCGTTTCAATAAATAGGAAATAAAATAATTTATTCCCAACTTCGAAGAAGTAACTTGAAAGAAGAAAAAAAATTGACGTTTGAAAAAAAGAGACAAATCAGTCTTCTATCTGTCCCCATTGTGGAGATCAAGTCGTCCGGAAAAGACTATCAATTTCAGAAGCGTGAAAACGACGTTTTGGCAGACGGCGCGGAGTCTGGTCGGCACTTTCTCTGCGCAGGCGCAGAGCGACGCACGCCACGGTCCTCCAGGCGTGCGCGCCGCCGCCCCACTGCCGCCGCATCCGCTATTCCGATACATTTATTTAACTACTACATCTTATACATTACGGACGTCTATATCCATATACTATTCGACAGGCGTGCTCAAAATATGTGTGATACGTGAAGTGTAAAATATAACTGTGATCATTTAGCTTATCGATTTAAAGGCTCGCCGATAGGTTATCGAGTCGTTGTCTCTACTGGATTCGTGTTATAAAATTAAACAGTTCAGTGATTAACAATAATAGTGAGGGATCGAAGTCGTTGTAAACAATCGCACTATTGTGCGGTCGCTGATGCCGAGCGTTGACAATGACCACGAGAGGTCATCTCGCTCGATTTTGACGCCAATGGACTCCGGCCAAGCCATGACTCTCTGGTACACAGATATATTGGTGAGTTTACCGCTGCCGTATTTAATCTAGTAAAGCTTTTTATTCTCATGACGAATGTTTATATAGCGCCTCGCCCGACGTATAGGTACGGCCGTTCAGGGAGAGAATGTCTTATTTTATTTGGCTACAAATATGGTGTTGCACTTCCGTAAGCTATAGCTTCTCCCATATATTAACAATTATAAATGATCGTGATTATTAATATCCTATAAATATAATATACAGTTAGAATGAGACACAAAAAATTCTTGAATTAGTTTTATTTCTAATTATCTAAAAATATTTTCTATTTAGAGTGTATGAAAATATCATCAGCTTAAACCATTCCTAAACTTTAACAGAAGTAATGACATTATTCAAAATTTACCTAAGGTCGTTAATACATTGTGAAGGATTTCATACGAGTGATGCGTCTGGGAACACAAATGACAAGCTATGACAACATGATGAGCTTCTGACACTAAAAATGAAAAAAAAAAACTGGTCAAATAGACAGTTCAAATGCTGTTTATCTTCCATCACGTCGTTCAGTCCAATGCTAGGCGTCCATTGTGAAAGGGTCTTTTATGCGCTCCCGCAGGCGAATGGCGTTTCATGGATTTAACTCGTCTCTTTGTACCCTTGACTTAGATTAAGTGACATTTGTCGCCGGTCGCCGCCGAGGTTAGTCTACTGTTACATGTAAAGGACCTTTGCCTGTAAACTGCTGACATCTTCAACATAATGTTGCTGTATCGATCGATTGTATAAAGACCGACATTCTTGGTAATTTTTGACACGTGAATTGTAATATTTTTATACAATATCGAGTGCATCATTAAACGGCTCGAGACGTGCGATCAATGGTATCGATTACGTACCGCATGCCTTGTGAGAACGATCATACCGAATTCTTCTGTATCAAAACTTACTGTTTGAACTGGGCCAAAATATAAAGTAATGCTCGTAGCTATAAAACTTGCTGCGTATAATTAGTCGTATACTTAATTGCTTAAATACTTCTTCCCGTTTGGAAAGTGACATAAAGTTTGGTCAAGTACTTTTTATTTTTAACCTGCTTTGATCACTTATTTTCTAGCGGTAAATTATGATACGAGTGGTATTTAACCTCTTGAGTACAATTAATCATAGTGTGCAAACAACAAAACAGTTACTATCGTTTATTTAAAACTTCAAAGATAATTTGAGCGTTCTAATACCAATTGAAACTTTATCTATACCAAAACTTAAGTCATTTCATGTGTACAAACATTTTATTAATACAAGACGTTTTATGGAACGTGTCAGATGGAATGTACCGATTCTTATCGCAGGTTGGTAATTTTAGAGACTATTTGAAATCACGTCTGTTTTTCTCACATAATCAAACCGGCTTAGCGAAATTGTATCGACTCACGAGAAGTTAATAACGATACCAAAAGCACGCGCGAAACTTTTTAAATTCTAAAACGCAGCTCACGATGCCCGAAATCGGTATCTGTATCACCGGGTCACTTTCCACGTGTTTCTGTTCCGATACATGTTAGAGAAAATGAATATTCATTGGACGTGATAAAATTTGTAGACCTACGGCCTCTTTTTTAACGACATGATCTATTGCTGCAATTCTTCTTTGTAGTGCAGCGGCATGGGACTTTTGATATTGGAACGAGATTACATTTGTTTATCTAATTTAAATGAACACAATAACCGTAACATTGCAAGATGGAAGATTTCTTTTTAACTATTATATATTTCTCTATCCTTCCGGAAAATAAGTCGTTGTTTTTAAAAGTTATTTACATGTATTTTTTGAGGAATTTATTTGTATAGCATTTGATAGGTCGTCGTTAGAGCGGCCATCATTACAATACACACACAATTCATTGTTTCATTAAAATCATTATTTACTTACATTTAAATGTATGTAAATAAAGGTCTTAACAGACGATTCAACCGTGCTAATTCAAATTCAATTAATTTTTGAAAATATCTTGTTAATATCGGATATTACCGTAAATAGAAGTAGCGCATCCAGCCGAATCGATTTAAAAACATCGTAAAGGTAAATTAAAATGAAATCACCAATTATCGAAGTGGGTTACGAGTCTGATACACACCGACAGAAGTTGTAATAACGCGTGAACTACAAAGTCTACACGTCAATTCAAGCTGTACGTTGGCGTGGGCGGCAATTACTTTTTCAGGATGCTACAATTCTCGTAAACGGTTCAAGTACTTTAATGTTTCTACGTTCTATTTGCAATACACGTATATTAAATGTAAAAAGAAATACTTTTATAGGCTTAATAGAACACAAAGAAAAATATCTTAGTCTTTTAATTCTTCAAAAAGTGTGTTTTAAAATTAATCTATGATTAGTCTCGTTTTGGTCCTTACTGTTTTACAAATAATTTGTTTATTAGTAAATTGTAAAAGTAATTATAAATTTAAATAGGTAGGCAACATCACTACGGTTGGTCTTTATATATACCTGATATATTCCAGCTTTTGTTAAATATAAATTTAACAAAAGGCGTTCTTAATTTAATATTATAATTTGTTTAGGCAAATTTGAAATATTTTTTATTGAACTCTGTTGAACTGTTCAAAATAAAGGTCTGCTTCAGTGAGACCTATATTTCATAGTCTTTAGGCTGAATGAAGTCAATCCTTGTCCGATGGAAAATAAAGCATGCGTTATGCAAATACGACCTTCGACATCCTAAAACGACTTTCACCATCTATTATTCATTCTGTAGTCAGCCATGACATTCTAACTGATTGATCTGTTTTTGCACACATTTTTAAAAAAGTATTAGGTTGGTCCGCGGATTTTAATAATATCTCCAATTTATAGTAATTAAAATCAACAAAAAATACAAATGTTTGCCGCATGCACTTATAAGACTTACTTACTTAGTTAGTAGAAGTTATAATGATAATAAATAATGATACTAAATAAAGGTCTGTCTCTGTCCCTTTTTGCCGATCTGATTAGGACTCAAATATATCGCGAGTGAGCCTCTTTATGAAGGTATTCGGTATAAATATTTATTCGTTTTTTTTGGAACAAGTACTGCTGAATTAATGTGCCATTAAAAAAAAGGTCTCGTAGCTAATACTTTTAAATGTTAAATTAGCTAGATATTTTATAACCAAATTTATTATAACTATAAAAAAATAAATAAGAAATAAACAACCAAAAATACAACCTAGTGTGTAATTTAATGATCAAGGTTTGCCAATAAATATAATCAATATATGACGATTCAAAAAGGTAGTAGTCAATTAAAAAACCGTTTACTTTTCATTAAAGGTGTAATACACGCAGCATGAGTCACCGATTTTAAATTAAAATAATAAACAAGCTGAACTTAATCAACTCCTTTCTCCTTATTCGATCATCGATAAAATGGAACATTATCGGGCAATCTACTCTCGATTGTCGAAAATGGTATTGTTATCTTGCATAGGACTAATTTAAATTTAATTCATGTACCGACGCCAACATTACCATATATGGTATCGTAAATTGGTCTGGTTAAATCAGGATTCAGATAAATAGTCGACGTCCGATCTCGCATTTTATTTTTATCTGTTTTACTTTAAATGTATATATCAAAAAAGGTTTATATAAAAACCAAACAACAAACAAGAGTGGCCTAAGATCGGGTCTTAAGGCCTCTTGAAAAGTTAAACTCTCTTGAATAAAATAGTTTATAGTAAAGACAGATATTTTATATTTAACTAGCTATGGACGGAGGTTCGCTCTGCGTTGTCCTTATGTCTTGTAACGCATTTTTTAAAATACGAGTATTAGTAGGTATTTAACATACAAAGAGTTAATTGCCCAATGACAACAATGTAACTATAAATCAGATATCGCTCTAATTTTTTTGTGTAAATATGCGTTTTTACTGGAAAGTCATCTACATATATATATACATAAATTAGAAAATAAAATCGTGTCTAAATACAAAATTTCATAAAAATGGTTAGAGCCGTTTCCGAGATAACCGAAATATATTTATATACAAGAATTGCTCGCTTTAAGATAAGAAAATATTTTATATTTAATACACCAAATTAGATCAATAGTGTAAATTGCGTTCGTTCTCCAAGATTTTTAATGCCATACAAATGCCCTATTGTCAACTCAGAATAAAAAGACACAAGTTTTATTTGATTTTTGATCACAGTGACACACTTACGCCATTCTCTTCTGTATGATTAATACCTCTACAGATAATACCAAAATCTAGAGGACGTTATCTCGCAGACACTTGCCTTATTCACGTCTATTCACTTCGTTTTGGTGAGCTAATGTCCGCAATTAGGGGGTGAAAGCGAGCCGAAATGTTTTTTTTTTCTTTATTTCAGTTCCGTGAGCAATTCGGTCCGCACGAGCTCTCTAAAGCTAAATGATGATCATTCTAATTTCGAGAAAAGGCGTGAAGTCGATCGTGTATATTGTTTTAGGGTATACCCGTGAAATTGTTCTCGATTTTGCTGATTAATCGACTACTTTTTGATTAATCGATTTTCTCTGAAGCTTTATATACCAGGTAAACATTTAAATATCTAGTAAAGTATTTAAAAAACGTAACTTGGCTAAAAAAAGGTATTCGATGAAAAGAGTATCTGACACAAATTTGTTACTTTTTAAACACATCATAAATCTTAAATGATCGGTTAACAAACTGATGTCGTTAGGGTTTCCGTTAGCGATGTCATCTTTTATACCAATACATAGAG